>CM057458.1:924287500-924307500 GCA_016271365.2 Neoceratodus forsteri | reverse complement strand
TGCAGGAACTACTGGACGTGGGATCTTTTAATCTGCACCAATACTGGCTTTCAATGTCGCTGCTGGTACCAACTCTAACTAAGGCAACCCTTCAGGCCATCTGGATCCCAATGTCCAGTAAAGATGTGAAGCGGTCATTTTCTGCATATGGACAGATCTTAAGTGACCAAAAGAGAAACCTAACTGTGGACAATTTAAAGCTGTTTACAATGATGCTGTTTAATAAGTAGACCAACACACAATCTGATCTCTCAAGCTTGTTAGTGATATGGTTTTTGTGCAATACTGTAAATGAGATTTCTTGTGCAATAATGTAAATGAGACCGTTCTTGTGCAATACTGTAACTGAGTGGTTCTTCTGCAGTACTGTAAATGAGATGGTTCTTGGAAAAAAAAAAATGGTGCTCCACTGTAATAAAACGCCACTTCCATGTGCAATATAGAGTTACATGTAATTATATGTTATTAGTTTATAGCATATGTAGCCACATTTACAGATAATGTATGTCAATAGTTTGTGTAGTATATGTAGCCAGTCACATGTACTTACAATGTTTTTTTCATGTCTCTTTGTAAATGTCATTCAAATAAATCACACTAATTGTCAATTTAGCTTGGAGAAGTTTTATTGCATACATCACAAATGGATTACAAAAATTCACAACCTGAAAATGACACACTTTAGTGTTCCTTTGGTTACGAAACGGGTAGAAACTGGTACCTGCTAGCTAGACAAATTGTACTGCTGCTGTGGGCCATTTATTTTCACATGCTGGCGTGTTTTGAGATGGTAACTGTTTTTAATAAGTATTCAGGTATAGGCACAACTTGATTAGCTACAATAAAATGCAATATTGATGACATCTTATTATTTTCTGCATAGGTAGCTTGAATCTGCATAGAAACATAATAAAAACATTGTGACTAACTACTTAAATATTAAAACTGTGTAAAAATATGTTCTAATTTGGATTACCGGTAAAATCCCAGAATTGGATTCTGAAACACCAGTAAAATCTGTGAATCCTAGATAGTCAGAACGGAATTCAGTGTTTCTACACACCGTAATGCAGTGGCTTGACCGTAAAGAGAGGGAACCAGCTACTGCATGAAAAATGGCACATCACCCGCACTACCCACTCCA
Source organism: Neoceratodus forsteri (assembly GCA_016271365.2). NCBI lineage: Eukaryota > Metazoa > Chordata > Ceratodontiformes > Ceratodontidae > Neoceratodus > Neoceratodus forsteri. Next base: position 924,306,356 of record CM057458.1, on the reverse strand, counting down.
TGCCAGGGCGTGAATTGCACAGCCGAAAAGTAGTTAGCTCATTTTGAACAACTGTACAGTTGCGAATCAGCGCCATCTGATGTGGCTTTACCGAACTTTCCAATCAATGTAGGCATTTTTTGTTTGAAGCCAGGGAAGGATGTTCTACTAATCCCCCATTGCACAGACTGCTGCAAGCAATTTGGGATGTATGAAGCAGGTGGCATAGTAGTAGCAAAAGCAAAAAATATCTGCTTAGCCCCAACATGGACACTGGCAGGGGACCCTGCTGGATCAGAACAGCAGCAGGCTGGTTATAGTCAGGAGGAGTCTACTGAGGTTGCCACAGAATTTTCTGAGACAGCTTGTGAGGATGATCTGCAATGGCAGGAGAGAATGGAGTTTTCCATGCTGTAGAGAGTGGGTTTGGATGCTGCCGATGCAGGTCTTGTGATTCCATGAGTCGAAGGCCCAAGCCCAAACCTAGTGGGCAAAGATGAGGTGAATGAAGCTCTGTATTTAGAGGCAAGTGTCTCCATGTGCAGTGGGGAATGGTCAATTTCAGGAGCTGGTACCACTGTCTGCTCCTGGGCAGAGCTTGTAGAACAGGAAGAAGTTGCAATAGCTATGGTAGGGTAACGAGCGTCACCACTAGCATTGGCTTCATTGGAGCCTCTTGAGACAGAAATGGAGGAGGGCTCTATAAACATGCCATCAAGTGCAGAGGTGGACTGCTTTTACTCTACACTGAGTGTTCGAAGCTGGCTGAACCAGGATTGGCCACCCCCAAGCCATACCTCTGGGTTAGACCTAATCAAAAGCAGCAAGGAAGAATGAGTAATTCAAAGACTGGCTATGGCCGAGTAGACAAACATACCCTTTCCTCCCTCAAAATATTTGGGAGGAAGTAGAGGAAAACAGACATGCCTGGTTGTGGGAAGATGCTAGTTCCAACCTGCACCCAAATGTAAACAAATTTGTGAGAATAAAAGTATGCAATGAGAGACTTCAGTTTGTGGAAGCTTGGCAGAACTTTGCTGATTGATTCAGTGCAAATCATGGACAAGGCTGGGCAAGAGACATTTTACAATATTCCTGTGGTTCGTCATGATGGAGAGATGGTCTTTGCTCCACATCCCGAGTGGCACTACCCATGAATGATGCCACTCTCCAGTAAATGTGCCCACATGCCAAGTTAAATGCAGCAAGGCCCGAGAAGCAATCTACCACTGAAGCGGCAGTAACCAAGGGAGGAAGTGCCTTTCTTCTAGTGTTCCAGGTTCGTCTGCAACAGCATCCAGGGTCGTCTGCAGCAGCATCCAGGGTCATCTGCAGCAGCTTCCAGGTTCATTTGCAGTAGCATTGAGGCTCATCAGCCCAGCAGGTGGAGAAGATTTCCCATCCAGGTCCATCAGGAAATCCTGGAAGAATTTGATCTGAAGATTTTGTCTGTCCAGCAACTCCAGAGAGGTGATGCTGACATTCATTTGTCACCTAGAATGTGGTAAGACACACTTTATCCTTTTTACACTTTAATTTGACTGTTTTACCTGCAATTGAGGGTGTCTCAGGAACTTTGTTTCACCAATAGATACTCCTGAACTGGACTGCAGTGCTACAGGCCTTGTGCCTGGCAAGGAACTGTGCTTCAGCAGGCTTTGGCCTAGGAGACGATCTATGTATAGTGCCTTGGCACGCTGGACATTTCTCCATAGAACATCGAACATTGTTGGGCTTCCCTTCCTCCAAAATGTTTTTGTAAATGCTTTTATGTTTTCTATGTTTGTACTTTTATAGAAAAACCCATTTTATTTTTATAGTTAAATTGTTTATTAGCAACATTTTTTTACATATATATTGTGATCATAGTACAAGTAAGGTTTTCAAATAAATGGTAATACAATGTATACTATGTGGAGAAATAGTTGTTAGTTGAACACATAGTGCCATTTAAAAAAGCATACAGTACATATAATTACAAGAAGTACTTCAACTGAAACTGTGTATTCATATGTATTTAAGAACATGTATGATTAAAATGCATTGTACTATAAACAAGAAAAGAAAAAGAAAAACAAGCATTTGTCAATGCCGAATGTTTGCTTGCTGGCATTGGCATTGGTAGTGTAGAAGTTACAGAGCTGCATAATAGGAATGGCAGTGAAGTATTGAACTGAAGCCAACCCCACCACCACCCTGCAGAGAGTGACAGGCATTGGGGTGTGCCTTTGGGTCATCAGGCATAATGGCCACGCTATTTTGCCACACCCTACCCTGCAGACACTGACAAGTGTCACGGTGTGCCTTGGGGTCTTTGGCCCTTATGCACACCCCATTGCATCAGGAAATATGGTGAGATGGGTGCGGTATAGGAGAATAGGGTGAACTTTGGGTCCGAAGAGTCCAAGGCATACCTTGATGCCTCTCACTGGCTGCAGGGTGTGGAATGGTATGAGCAGTACAGGCAAGAATCCCAAGTCACATCCCTGATGCCTGTCATTCTCTGCAGGGTGGGGCGTTATGGTTGGAAACCCTAACACCTCAGGCATTCGTTGGTATTTTCACTCCAAATTTTCAACATGTTTTTTTTTTTTGTGACCTCCACCTCATGAACAGTGGCAATATCAGTTTGTTAGCCGAAAGCTGCTTATGCACAGCGACTACGGCATTTAGCACCACAGGTGCAAAACACATTCTGAACAGGATGTGAAAATGACAGCTGTACTGTTCATGGGGAGGTGTAAAAAATGGCAATGTTGCAAATCTGCATTAAAAATATTAAAAAAACTGGTGAAGTCACGAGCATGCATAGAAACTGTGCAACGCACATCTGTAATGTAATTAGTTTGGGGATTTTTTACAGCAGATTGTCAACACAGGCATTTTGGGACCTCCGATCATGAACAGTGTCACTGTAATTTTCTTTATCTGTCCCAAACAATGATTTCCCACAGCGACAACACATCTCTGTGCTGAAAGTGTGAAAACACATTTCGGCCATGTTGTGAAAAATGACAGCTGTACTGTTCATAAGGAAGTGTGGAAAAATGCCACTGGTGAAAATCTGGACTGAAAATATTACAAAGTCATGAACTTACAAGGGTGCATGGAAACTCGAATTATGGACTTTTGTCACCAAATTTTCAACATAGCCATTTTAAGACCTCTGTTCATGAACAGTGTAACTGTGATTTTCTTAATCTGTCCCAAACATTGCTTTCAGCACCGACTGCACCATTGTGTGCTACATGATGGAAACACATTTTGGGTGACGTGAAAATGGCAGCTGTACTGTTCATAAGTGTAATAAAATGGCAGTGTTGAAAATCTGGAGTGAAAATATTGAAATTTGCAACTTACAAGCCGCATGGAAATCCACGCAACGCATGCTCGTAAAACAGTCATTTTTAGGAATTTTTCACCAAATTTTCAATATAGCCATTTTAAGACCTCTGCTCATGAACAGTGTCACTGTGATTTTCTTAATGTGTCCCATACGTGATTTTGCACACCGACCACACCATTTATGCTACATGAAAGCGGAAACACGTTTTGTGCAAGATGTGAAAATGACAGCTGTACTGCTCATAAGGAGGTGTGGTAAAATGGCAATGTTGAAAATCTGGAGTAAAAATATTGAAAATTCGTGAACTTACGAGCTTGCGTAGGAACCGTGCAACGCACGCTTGTAAAACAGTAATTTTTAGGAATTTTTCCACCAAATTTTCAACATAAGCTTTTTGAGAGCCCACCTTATGAACAGTGGCAGTTTCATTTTGTTACTTGGTCCTGAAAGGTGATTTCACGCAGTGACTGCGAAATCACCCTTCGGGCCCGATTAACGCCATGACAGTGACAGCATTCATGAGAAGGGGCCCCCAAAACCCCATGTTGAAAATTTGGTGCAAAAATTCCAAAAAATGCCTGAGATATGCAGCAAAGTTGAAAAAACCCTATGTATCCCATTATACAGCTTACCGGCATTTCCTCAGTTCGCTGTCGGCTTTGAAGAGTGCAAGCATGTTCCGGTCCACGGAGATCGTCACGCCAGAGTCTGGAGGTAAGTATGGGGTGGGGATGAGGGAGGCAGGGTGTGCAGTGGGTGGCGTGGGTGGGCTGGGTGAACGCCGAGGGAACGTTTTCTTGTTTACAGGTTTTTTTACAGGAAGGCGACATGGGACATTTGCCACACTGGGATGGGCTCCCAATGTGACAGCTAGAAGGCTGTTTGGGGGGGCTGGAGCCGACGGGGGATTGGGCACCCCCGTCGGCCATACGGACTTGTGCCACGCTGGGGTGGGCTCCAAGCGTGGCAGCTGTAAAGCTGTTTGGGGGAGGTCTGGAGCTGACGGGGGATTGGGCACTCCCGTCGCCCATATGGATGTGTTGCCACGCTGGGGTGGGCACCCAGCATGGCATCTGGAACTCTGTTTGGGGGGGACACGCACAGGGCTGTGTTTACATAGATAGCGCCCATAGGCTTGAAACTTCAGGTTCCCCCCACCACTGACCCGTGCACCCAGTGTGCAACAGGCGTGTCCCCTCCAACTCTCACACACACACACCTCCCTACCATGTCCTGCTGAGTTACATCCACACCACAGAGTCCCTGTCTGGTCCCACTCATACCCTTTTGAAAGCTAAACTTGTATAAAACTTTTCCAGAACATGAACATTTTTACAGTCAAAATGTTAAAATTCCTTTTAATAAACTGTTTACACTTATTTAGACTGTTTTTTCCCCCACCTCTATCAGCACACAAGCAAGCACAAACACTCGCTTATTTATGCAGTTGATCTGAACAAGGCCAAACAGTGTGCATTCTTATTCAGAGTCTCCCTGGTTAGAAAAAAAGTAATGCACTGAACAGAATAAAAGTCACTTTTACCTAAATGGTCTGAGTTCAATCACTGCAAGTCATTCAGGGATAGCATTTTAAGGCTAAACTAAAGTTAGTGTCATAACAGACAAGCTGCAAGAATAAATGCACTGCCCAAAACTCCCCGGTTTAACTTCTTTAGGAGTTAGAAAAAAAAAAAATCTGCAGGTCATGGTGGGGATAGCATTTTAAAATGGAGGCTAGTGGTTAAACTTTTTTTTATCCAAGTGGTCCAAAGGTCAGGGGGCAGCATTTTTGTTACCAAGTGTGGTGATAACATTATTTAAGAATAAAAGCTACTGCAGTGCCAGTCAGTGTCACTGTCTGATAATACAGAACCTGTGGGTAAACAGTCTGAACTCTGAAGCTGCTGCTATCAATTTAATTTACAGGAGAAAAAAAACCCTTCAAATTGACTGCAGGTCATGGGGTTGGGGAGGTAGCATGCATCCTGAACTAAAAAAAAAAAATGGAGACACTACACAGCAACCAGGAGCAGCATTTATTTTTGTTACTACATAACACAGACAATAAAATAAGATGAGCTTCAAACAAACTGTCAGACGACATTGTGTGCAATAAAGCAAAAATGGTACCTGATATGCCTTGAATGATTCTGTGGGAAGGTAAATAGTCTGGCAGAAGTTGCAGGCAGCAGTTATTTATCCAGCTGACTGACAGGACACCGACGACCCAGTCCATCCGACTAGTTGTAATGAATGATGCATATCGTTGATTTGGAACACACCTAGTCTACAGCTCGCCTCACACACACACACACACACACACACACACACACACACACACACACACACACACACACACACACACACACACACACTGGCTGGCACTGCTCACTCAAAAAGATGAACAGTTCTGTTTACTTACTAAAGTAAAGTAGGTCTGGTGCTGACTGTGCGAGTCTCAGTGACCTCTCGACTTGCTTTCAAACTTCTCCCCGACCAGACCGGCCATGACTACTGGGCTGGCGGCACTGTCTGCACTCACTGTCTGGCAAGGAAGGTCCCTCTCAGTCTTTGCTCTCCAGCCTTCCTGACTCCTCCACGCTCGCTCAGTCAGGCAGGAGAGGACAGAAGATTTTAATTTCTTTCACTTCAGTCCACAATACAGTTAGCTGGACTAAAATTAAGTAGCTGTAGCTGGCTGGCCTAGCTGCTCCAGACTAGTAATACCGCTCCGCATCTGCTGCTTGCTTCCGACTCCCGAATCTCCTACGCAGTCACACTTGTCTCTGCGATGGTGACTCTCCCAGACAGAGACCAAGTGGACTTGAAGACACAGCGGCTTGTGGCTTGCAGTGCTCTCTCTCTCTCTTCCTCCCAATTCCGGCTGGCAGAGTGGCGGTTGATACAGTTCTCCTATCTTCCAAGTACTTTGCTGTACTTGTACTCGGGCCATTTAAACTTGCTGCCCCTCTTACCTGAAATGGCAGCCAATCGGAGGATGCACAGCACAGTATACGCCCACTGCGGACCTGATTGAAATCCTAAATCACAAGGTCCGCGGGGCGCTGCTGACTTGCTGAGGATAATCATTTCATATGGGGGAGGGGTAGATCGAGCAGGCGGGTGGGGCACCAACAGTCGGAGTAAGTACATTGATGTCGGCGTCAGTCAGGGTCAGGCCAGCCATTGCCTAAGCAGGGGGTGGGGGTTGCCAGCAGTCATGTACATTGATGTCACATCATCCATTGCCTAAGGGGGGGAGGGGGGCTTGTCATCAGCACAACAGGAGCAATAAACATTTATGTCTGTCATGACAAAGGGGAGGGTGGGGAGCCAATTGTCAGACAATACAAGCAGCCAGCCAAGAGAAAACATTTTTTTTTTTTTTTTGCTGCCTAATTTTGCAGGTACCCCTAAATGGGTGTTGCCCCCAGGGTGCAGCCTAGTTAGCCTATGCACAAAAATGGCCCTGGAAGCGCAGCACAGCCGACGGGGGATTAGGCACCCCCGTGGCTATACAATATAATAATCAAGTAAGAGGAAGCGGCACACTGTGTGTGTGTGTGTGTGTGTGTGTGTGTGTGTGTGTGTGTGTGTGTGTGTGTGTGTGTGTAGGGGGAGCACGCATGAGCAGGCGATATCTTATCGCTGCTCACTGAAGCGTAGCTCCCTCTTTCAACTGTATACCACTACATTTTCAACTGCTGTCATAGACGGCTCCAGCAGTGATTGGAGAACTGTGACCATGCCTGCAAACACACTGACTGAATTGGAAGACACTGACACACCTCCGAAAAACTCGGATGATGGCACTATGTTTCTTGCACATGCGTGCAAGCAAACATAATAAAGCTAACCTACATATAACTATAAAAAGTATAATAACAAAGAGAGCTGCATGTAAGACATATTTGAGCAAATTAAAATAGGGAGTCTGTTAATATTTTCACCTAGATGTTTGAAAATATTTCATATAGTCCTGCCAACACAGATTATATTCATTCATTCAGTCTTGAGCGAAGTAAGAAAGACTTTCCAAGGAGGCTATATGGGTTAAGCTGTTGAAAATGCCAGTCAGAGTAGGTATTAATTGAGATTTCCAGTGCATTAAGATCAATCTTTTGACTTGCATGTATAAAATGTGTAACCATCCGTGATGATATTTGGATAATTTTATATCTTTATTTATCACAGCTAGTAGGAAGTATTTGGGTTCAAATGGAATAGGGTGTCTGATAATGTTTGAAGTTAAGCGGTTGATCAGTTGCCATAGTTTATAGACTGGCTTACATAACCAAAGTGTATGTAAAAGGTCCCCATTAGGTGAGTTGCAATGCCAACAATTATTGTTAGATAACAATCCCATTTTACGCAGAATGGATGGGGTTCTGTACCAGATGTGAAGGATTTTACATTGGGTAAGCCTACTGCGTGTATCTTTAAAGGTACTATGGCAAAACCTCAAGAATTCATCCCATTGAGAGTATGTTATCCTTTAAGCCAGTATTCCATTTGTTTTTGGCTGCAAGAGATTGATTGGGTAGGAGATCCCAAATTAGCTTATAAATTTTGCTAACTAAACCAGATGTGTTTTTGTTCCATATTTTAATATATGTAGAGGCCAATTCAGACCTGTTAGTTTGCTGTATGATGGGGAGGGTAGCAGAGTGAACTTGTAGGTATTTCCAGAATTCCTGTTTAGGAATATTCCATTTTTCTTGTAGGTTGCTAAAGGAGTTTAGTGTATTACCATTCTCAGTTAAGATATCATTTAGGAAAAATAAGTTCCTATGTAACAGAGTACTACAAAATAATGGTTTACCTTCTAAAGAGATTTTCAGGTTCCCCCAAATAGGGATATGTGATTTAGGAGTCGGATTGATTTAAAGCCATTTATGCATTTTAAACTAGTAATGAATAGACGTAGCAATTGTGGGATATTTCTTTACATTTGAGGTTTGGGGTAAGTATATGAAGCTAGTAGGGATAAACCCCGGAGACAGGTAGGTATCCATATCTAGCCATAGTAGGGAGTTATGATCGGTTTGGAAAACCATTTAACAGTTAGTGAGGCTCCAAATGACCAGAGGTAGGCCAGAAACCAAGGTAGACCAAACCCACCATGTGACCAGTGAGAGCGTAGCTTAATACGATTGAACTTCGGGATATGGCCTTCCCAAAGAAAGTCTCCTATAACTTTGTCAAGTTTAGTAAGAAGGGAGGATGGAATCTTTATTGGGTTGTTAGCAAATAAATAAAGAATTTTTGGTGTAACACTCATTTTTATAACTGCTATTTTACCAGAAAGACACAAGTTTAGAGTTTCCATCTAAGTCTGTTTTAATGTCTAAGAGTAAGGGAGAGAGATTTAATTCCCAAATTTTATCGAGATTTGATGAAATATTTATCCCAAGGTAGCTGATACCGTGTGGGGCCCAGTGAAAGCCTAGGGGATTTTTCGTGATAAGCTTACAGTGCTCATTTAGTGGTAGTACTTTGTTTTTTAGGTAATTAACTGCTAGTCCTGAAAGTTCAGTAAACAGTTTTAATATATGAGTAAGTGGCTGTGCAGCTGATTCTAAATCTTCTAATTAAATAAGCATATCATCTGCATCTGCAAAGCAACAGATAGAGGTTCAAGGGCTAGAATGATAAGAGATAGTGATAATGGGCATCCTTGCTTGGTGCCCTTATTTAATTTAAATGATTGAGATAGTGAGGAATTTGTAAGCACCTTGGCTTGGTGTGAGGTATAAAGAAGTTTGATCAAGGAACAGAAAGATTTACTGAAACCAAAATGAGATAATACAAAGTAAAGGTAGTCACAATTTAAGGAATCAAAAGCTTTTTCGAAATCTACCGCTATGGCAGCTGCAGGGGAGTTAAGAGATTTGGCTTGGTGCATTAAATTGAATAATGAGTGAAGATGGCCAGAGCCCATCCTCCCTTTTATAAAACCTACTTGGGACCAATGAACTAATTTGGGAATAAATGGTTCTAGATGGATTGATAAAAGTTTGGCAAAGATTTTGCCATCTGTATTAAGTAGTGAAATAGGTTGGTAGTTAGAAGGTAAAGTAACGTCCTTATCTTTCTTTGGGAGTACTGTAATAATTGCTTCTGTCATAGTTTGCGGAAGTTTACTGATATTAGAGGCTTCATGAAAAACACTGCATAACACGTCAGCCAGAGATTTATAAAATTTGACAGAATAACCATCTCCCCCAGGAGAACATCCAGATTTAAGAGAGAAAAGAGCTTGTTTGACTTCCTCACTAGTAAAAGGTTTATCTAGTGAGCTTGCCATGTCCTGGGAAAGACAAGGAAGTGTAAGTTTTTCAAGAAAATAGCTAATTTTTTTGGGGTGATACAGAAGAGGAAGAGGTATGTAATTTATGATAAAAGGTTGTCATGATTTTATTGATGGAGAGATTATCTGTATGAATTTTTCTTGATGTATTTTTTAAGGCAGCGATATATCTTTCCATTTGTTGTTTCCTGAGTCAATAAGCTAATATTTTGCTCCCTTTCCCTCCCTCCTCCCAATATTTATGTTTAATTCTTAACATTGCTATTTCAGTTTTGTGAGAGATTAACTCATTAATTTGCATGAGTAATTCAAGGAGTTCATAGTGTAAGGGAGAGGAAGGGTCGGGAAAGGGGTTAGCTAGATATTGTGCTTGCTTAGTTTTGAGTATGTTCTTAAGGTTATTAAGTTGTTGTTCCCTTATTTTCCTTCTGTGTGCTGCAAAGCTAATAATTCTATCATGAAGAGTTACTTTAAGAGCTTCACAGGTAATACCCATAAAAGTATCCTTGGGGGTCATTATGTGTCATAAAATCTTGTATTTGTGTTCTGATCTAAGGGAGAAAATCTGGGTCTTTAAGAAGTAGTGGGTCTAAGTGCCAGGATGGAGATTTTAAAGGAGGGGAGTCCCAAGTTAATATAAGTTCAACTGGAGAATGGTCAGATATAAATAAGAGAAGGATCTCGGAGTCTGTTATGTTGGCCGTAACCGAAGGAGAAGCAAACCAATAGTCTATTCTACTGTATGCTCAATGATGTGAGGAGTAAAAGGTACAGTATATTCCCTGTCTCTAGGATGAAAGTGCCTCCAGATATCAGATAGGCCTAGGCCCTTCATTAAAAGGGATAATGCAGCTATACTCTTAGGGTCGGCATCTTGTACAGAGTTGCTTCTGTCTAAATAGGCATCAAGAGTAAGATTGCAATCTCCTCCAATCAATAAAGATGAGCTAGCCAAGTTCTGTGTCAATAGACATTGAGCTAAGTTATGTAAATATTGAGGGTCGTCAGAATTTGGGGCATATATATTGACTAGAGAGAATGTCCTAAGGGTGTATTAAAAGATACAGTAAGCCATCTGCCATCAGGGTCCTTAAGAATATTAGAAAGTTTCCATTTCAGGCTTTTATGTATTAGAATAGCTACGCCTCTCTTTTTTGAGGGAGCCCAGGCCGCATATAATTATTTACTCAGCTAGCCTGAATGAGGATGATTGTCATGCCAACCCAATCACATTTTAGTCTTTCACTATCTGCATACAATAGTTTAGTCTCCGGCCAAAAGGCAATTTGTGCCTTGTGTTTTTTAAGGTGACTAAGAACTTGTTTATGCTTGCTTGGCGCATTGAGTACCTTTACATTCCATGTATAAAATGTTAGGTTAGCCATGTGATCTGAAATTAGTTCATAATAGAATAATTGTAATATCAAGGGACACCAATCGGTAAAGGTATATAGATCAGTATGACATAATGAGTGACTATAGAATGAATGTAGACAGGACTATATAAAGTATGAAGAGGATAATAACTTATTGGGATTGTCAGATTCCTTTTCCTGCAGCTCACTGTAATTGTTTCAACTATTATAACTGTAAGCAACAAAACTGTGTAACAAAATAACATTGAAACCATCTGAGATAAACAGAGAAGAAAAGGTCAGTCCAAAAAAAGAGAAGAGGGACCAAGAGCACAACTCTGTTCTCTGGGACGAAAACTAGTAACTAAGGAGATTGGATATTATGAGAGTAAAATCCAATATTTCTTATTCAGTTGTCTAGTATATAGCTATTTGCTTCATAGTTTAAAGGTTCCACAATTTAACAAATTAACCACTTAATGGTAGGGGAAAATAACACTTGTGATTATAATACTGATTTTAGTTTAGAATTTAAATTACAGGCAACCATACTAGATCTGCCATCATCTGAATTAATATAAGCAGGAAACCTGTTTGATTATACGAAACTACAGCAAAAAAGAGAGGGTGGAGGGGAAGAGAAGAACAAAAAAAAAAAACCATCCAGTCTGCCTATACATTCTGACGTAAAGCTGGCTTACAATGGTAATAATGAAATAAATGAAATAACTTCTACAGTTTTCATAAAGTGAAACCATATGGATTGATAATATTTAAAATATATAGAGGTGGTATTATGTATACTGTAGTTTAGTATAAAGAAAAACTGCAGCTGGGCTAAGCAAAAAGTATGTGTAATGAATAATTGTCCTATCCCATGGCATACCAGAGTTAAAGTTGAGTTGCCTTAAGAAAGGTAGCTCCAGTCCTGAGATATAGATATTCACAAGGTGCAATAAGCAGTGAAATGTTATTTCACAATGTCTCGCTATGAGCTGTGTGCCTGATATCACATGATCGATTACCGTGTTTGTCCTGTAGGGGGGGAGCCAACACAAAGCTATCTATGCAGGAGCATCTTAGTATGGATCCATCTAAGTCCTGGTATCGAGTGCAACAGTGCAACTGTATTTGTGGGTGTTAGTCATGGTCTTACAAGATAGAGCATAGGCCATCAAGTCCACGGCAAAATGATCCAGTAACTGTAAAAGTTCTGGGACAACAACACAAGCTACCAAAGAGAAAAGAAAACTGCCCTCCTACTCACCATCCCAACACCAGGATGTCCAAGTCATCAAGCTGTAAAATCAGCCCCTATTCATCGCCATGCATATGTAATTTGACAGATTAAGCCCTGTAGAGACACAAATCTAGATACAACAGCAGCCACCCACGTGAATCGCAGCCGCCAGGCTTCACGTAATGTCAGGACTGATATCATTTATATATACTGTATGTAGCAGGTTTTAATGGATCTACCTATAACTGAGTCCCAGCAAGGTGAAAATTGCCTGCACGGATAAATGTTTAAAAGAGACACAGCAGATTGCTACTATAAATATAGACTGGAGGCAGCTGTTAAAGCTATGCATATGAAATATATGTATCTAGTGATTCATCTATTAAACATATTGGGAGAGACCTGTATTTTGTCAACAATACACTAGGAACTAGCAATACCCTGATGTAATTAGATATGGGATGTGAAAAAATATGATTGCAGGTTGAGGATTAGCTTTAAATCTAGTGATCTGACAGAAGGGAACTAGGTTACATGGCAACAGTTAAGGAAAAAATTACGAGACGTCACCGCGTGTATTTAGTTGGCGTAATGTCCCCTTTATTCTTTCCTTTGCTATGACATTTCTTTTTCAGAGGCTCATTTGTTTTAAATGGTGAGCTCGTCTCAGTGTCAGTCCAAGAAGAGTCCACTGGGGTACAATCCATTTTGGATGCCGCAAGGCCGTTCACATTCATAGCGGAGACCTCACAAGGATTCTGAGAGGAGGGTAGGTCTTGTAAGAAGGAATATTTATTCTGTACCAGGATATTTGATAAAATGCCTTCTGTAATGCATGATTTTGGAGCAGACCTGGAAGTATTTACCGGACTACAGCACCGGGGTTTGAGTGCTCTAAGATAGAAGATGCCTTTTCCTGTATACAATTTGAGTGTCTTCTTGGCAGTTCGGCCAAATCAACAGGGGTAGTGGGATTTACAGCCGAAACTGAAGCATGAGGTACTCTATCTGATCTTGACGTAGTCACACCTAGAGAGGTTGAATTAGAATAATCCGTTTCAGGGTTTGAGTTTTCGGGGTAGTCCGTATCATATGCATGCAAAAAGTCCATTAGAGGCTCCGGAGAACTGAAGTCTTTATGGGAACCTTCAAGAAAGACCCACATAATTGTGGGGTATCGGAGACAGAAATGTATGCTTTTCTGATGCATTATCTGTCTAGCAGGAGTAAAAGCTCTTCTTTTTATTGATAAATCTTTGGAGTAGTCACGATAAATATATATTTTATAATCTTGCCATACAAGTTGACCCAGCTCTCTAGATTTTTGCAAGATACATTCTGTATCGGCAAAGTTTAAAAATCTGGCCATGATTGGTCTTGGCCTTTGTCCCGGAGTCAGACTGAGGCCTAGAGAGTGATGTGAATGTTCTATAACTAGGCTTTTGTCTGTTGGCAGCTTTAAGATTTGTGGTAAGGCATGGTTTAGGAATGCAGTTGTGTTCTTGAGCTCCACATCCTCAGGAAAGCCAAATATACAGAGATTTTTTCTCCGATTTCTGTTCTCTGTCATCCATTTTACTTTGGAGGTCCTTGATGGTGTGGTCCTGTTGTCTTATCGTGGCTTTAAGTTCTTGTATGGAGTTTTCGTTTAAACTAGTTTTATTTTCTGTGGATGCTAGACGAGAGTCGATAGTTCTCAGAGTTAGAGTATTTTGCTGAGTGGCACTTTTAAGATCTTTCATGTCAGTAGACAGTTTGGTAAACATTGCTTTCTACATAATTGTTTACTCAGCTAGCCTGAATGAGGATGATTATGTCATTTAGAACCCTTGCAGCAGCATAACCACATTTTAGTCAGCTGGTCAGGGGAAGTTTAGAATATTGAGTTAGTCTGAGTTGGAGTGTCAGTGTGGCAGGAGGTCTACCAGTTTGGGGCTGTGTCACAGGGAGCCCTGTGTTTCTCACCCTAGTTTGGATTAAATCTACAGTTGCCAGTGAAGTGGTGGAAACCTTTTGCAACAGCAATACTTGATTTCACTCCAAGGGGAGTGAGAAGGACTGCCAGTTCAGTGGATCCAAGGGGCAATGCCCTGAAGGTACTGGAGTGTTTACAGCTGCCTTTGAGAAGGACGTTGTGTAAGAAAATTCTGACAAAGATACCATGAAGAAAAAGGATGTTTTCTGGTTTGTTCTCCATGCCTTAAGGAAGGAGCAACACATGTGCGAGTACAGATGTGGAAACTGTTTTCAGAGAGTTGGCTGAGGGGTGTGTGCCGAAGTCTAGGCTAGATCACACCTGTCAGGACCCCTCATATACTTCAGCATCAAAGTTTAGAGTTCGGGGTCTTTAGCAATTCAGTGGGAATTGAAGCCTTCATTTGGTGTAACCCTGAAGGAATGGCAGAGACTGTCAGTTGGGACAAAGGGTGAGAGAAATGCCATCTGGAGTGTACAAGGCAGGGCTAACTGGTTCATTAATGGGTGCCAAGGTCCCCTGGGTAGCGGTCAATGCCTAGGATGAATTTTAAATATGTGGCTCAGGTCATGAGTTTACACTGTGAAATGTGTTTTGGAAATGGCTCAAGAATGTGGTTCAAGCCATGAGCATCCAAGCTGGGAAATGGAAATGTGTTTGAAAGTAGCTCAAGTATGTGGTTCAGACCACGAGCACTTTGGGAAAAATGGATAGCAAAGTTTATGTGGAAAACTACTGCCTAGTGAAGAGTTTCTAAAAAAAAAAGAGTGTACTTGTTTTGCCATGACCAACCAATGGGGGTACACTTGTGCTTTAGCAACATCTGTGAAGAAAGACATACTGCACAATCCCAGCAGCTGCACTGGACATTCTGATCATTGCTTTCTGTCTGAAGTTATTGGTGGCCTCTCAGCAGCTAGGTCTAGCATGTGTTTAGCATCCTCTCTCTTGGACCTGGTTGTATTTACAAAGGTTCATTTTGGTAATTGCACCCCTACCCCCTTTTCCTTTAGATCATAAGCCTAGTATACACTCTAAAGTTAGGGTGGTACCAATCTGAGTATTTTTACTAAAAGTAAATGGTAAGCCATATGTGGGTACTAGTTCTTTTAAAGGGGTGCC
Organism: Neoceratodus forsteri; assembly: GCA_016271365.2. Classification (NCBI taxonomy): domain Eukaryota; kingdom Metazoa; phylum Chordata; order Ceratodontiformes; family Ceratodontidae; genus Neoceratodus; species Neoceratodus forsteri. The sequence continues at coordinate 924,291,029 of CM057458.1, read as the reverse complement.
AACTTGCCAGAAGTGGCATGGGGGTTACACCTGTGATGTGATATAATATGCTTAAATCTGTTTAGTGGAGCCAATTCTGATGTCATTACAAGACAAATATTAGAGGACCACAATCGTGTTTTGATGCACTCATTTATAAAGAGTAGAATGGCTTGAAATTCAATTATGTTTTGCATTGTTGTGTATCTGCAAATTGTGATTTTTAAACTGGTAACTGGAGGCTGTCTTTAACCTCAGCAATCTCTATTTTGCAGATAACTTCCATCTGTACATCTCCTTTGACTCATTCCCTGACCCTTTCCTTTTCTTTTCCTCCTGCCTTGGACACATTATTGTTTGACTCCAACTAAATTTCCTACAACTCAATGTGTCAAAGACTGAGGTTCTCCTTTTTTGCAAAAAGTGCTCTTTGAATTCCAACTCTTTCACCTCCACATCCCCTTCTCAACAATGATCTCAACCTTTGCCTCCTCTCCCTGGACCTTAAGTAGTCTCCTTGACCCTGAACTCTTCTTTTCTTCTCATATTGTCATTGTTTGTAAGTGTGTGTACTGTCATAGAAACTACTCACTCCTGTTGCTGCTTTTCTGAAGCTTTTCTCCCTCTTCCTTCCCACAGTCTGTCTAGTGTTGGTTGCAGAGACATTCCCATGGCTGCCCACTTTGTCTGGAACAGCCTCCCACTCTCTCACCTCGTAACTGTCTTTCTTCCCCTTTTCATACCTCATCTCCAAATTCATTTCTTCTCCCTTGCTTTCAGCTCATAACCTAAACACACTTTTGTTGGCTGCTGGTGTGTGAACATTTCACTGTTGCACAGTCAATGACCCTGTCTGTTGCATTTAATAAACCTGTGAAGCATTTTGATGTTTTGATTGAAAGTTGCTATAGAAAATGAAATTCTTTCAGTGGTGAACTTGTTGACTATTAGCAAGCTTGCATTTTAACCCCACAACAGGCCATGGTGTGCTAGTGCAATTAAAGCACATGAGCTCCTAAATGGAAAATGCTTGAAAACTAACTTTGTAATCCAAACGAGGTTACTGTAATCCACATACAAAAATACTAAGGAAAACAGCCAGCAATGCCAGTACTCATGTGACCCACAGATGCAGCAGGTCAGTCAAGGCAGAAACATGCACACAGCAGCGGGTCGGGCAGTATTCAGGAGTAGGTCCCAGTGGCCTGGAAATGTGGCACTTTGGATTTGTTCTCAAACAATTCACAGCAGCATAGCCCTTCAGCTGAGGCATAGCACAGAAACTGCAGTAATTTGGGTGCATAATGACCTCCTCAGGGCTAGAGATTGAGGAGAGGGGACAATTCTTGTTCTCCTCGGTCTCTCTTCAACATTTGACATGGTAGATTATCGGGTGTTGCTTGACCACTTGAGAGAATTTTGTGGACTCACCGGCAGTGTCATCCGCTGGTTCAAGTCCTATCTCATGAACAGGAGCAACGGGTAGTGATGGGGAATTTGTCCTCCTCCCCAGCCTCCTGTCATGTGGAGTACCTCAGGGACTGGTCTTGTCCCCGATGTTGTTTGCCATGTATATGCTGCCCCTAGGAGAGCTCATTAGGAAATACAATTTGGGTTTTCACTGCTATGCCAATGATACCCAATAGTATCTTTACTTTACTCCTGGGACATCCAATGTGGTGAAATTGCTAACTAGATGCCTTGCTGAGATCAATGACTGGATGGCCTCCAGCTGGTTATGACTGAACCCTGATAAGATGGAAGTACTAGTGGTGGAGTTGAACAGAAGGCATGATAGGAGGGCCTCTGACGCAGATACTGGGTTATTCCTGGGGTCTGTGCCATTGAAGGCCTCCTCTAGAGTGCGTGATCTTGGTGTGATCTTTGACAGTGGATTGACATTTGAAGCCCAGGTGCCATCCGTTGTCTAGACCAGCTTTTGCCATCTTAGGAACATCGCCAGGATCAAGCCCCTATGCCGTCTATGGACCTCCGCACTTTGGAGCATGCTTTCATAACATCTAGGCTGGATTACTGTAATGCGCTCTACTTTGGGGTCTTGGGAGGTGCCCTCCACAGGCTGCAGCTGGTGCAGAACACGGCTGCAAGATTATTGATGGGGCAGCCTAAATACTGCCACGTTACCCCGGTGCTGCGTGAACTGCACTGGCTGCCTGTCAGGTGGAGGATGCTCTTCAAGGTGGGCTTGCTCACCTTTAAGGCCCTACATGGGCTGGGCCCTGGACACTTGTCTGACGTTCTGACACTTGCTACCTCAGTCTGCTCCCTTTGTTCTTCCTCCAGCGGCCTCCTTACAATTCCCAGGATGAGGCTAAAGATTGCCAGCAACAGAGCTTTTAGTGTCGCTGGCCCCATCCTGTGGAATTCGCTGCCACCATCTATGAGGGAGGCCCTTTCAGTGGAAGTGTATAAGGCCCGCCTCAAGACCCTCATGTTTAGTCAAGCTTTCCCAGACACTGTCTATTAATATTTATTTTATTTTTTATTTATTTATTTAAATCTCGGTTTACAAATACCTTTGAGCTAGGGGCTGCTCATTTACAAAGGTTCCACATCAAAGGAAAGGGTTACAATAAGGTTGAGAGTTATAGACAACATTCATGGTATCAATGGAGATACGGACAACATTCATGGTATCATTGGAGCACAGCAAGTCAACTGGTAACTAAGTGGGAACAGTGCTACACACTCAAGATTACAAGCAAGCATAGAAAACCATAAGGCACATTTGAAGCAACATTGCTAATCAGAGGTGGGGGAAGGGGAAGAGTAAGGAAGGGGTAGGGGAGATGAGAGGGCAGAGTCCAGATAGAGAAGGAAAAGAAAATATGGCAGCCAGAGGCCTTGTCATAAGGTGAGAGGGAGGGGAGGCTATGGTGGGAGAAGGGATAAAAGAGGGGAAAAGGAGGGCGGATGAAAGGGAAGAAGATAAGGGAGAGTGGGGACCAGAGGGCCTGGACAGGTCCAGGAAGAGGGGGGTCAGTGGGATAAGAGCAAGCAGGGGATGAGCTAAGGGAGGAGGTGGCAGGGGAAAGGGGAAATTGTTCTGTCAGGAGAGGTGAAACAAAACAGGAAGCCAAGTAAGAGCCTCAGAGAGTGAAAAAAGTGGTATACGGGTGTCTGCAGAAGAATTTATTTCTGGGATAGCCTTTTAATGACTACTGTTATTTAACTGTTTTATATTGACTGTTTTATTTATTAGTGTTCTAGTTGTGTAGGTTTGTAGTTTTATGATTAGTCTGTATTTATCTGTATGGCACCCTGAGCATCCAGGACTGGGTGCCTTGAAAAATAAACTTTGCCTTGCCTTGTCTGGCTCAGCTCTTATACCAGTCACAACCCTTCTGGCTCAGCTTTCACAGCACAGAAGCACAATGCAGCAGCTTCATGGTTCCCAAAGACCCCAGACCCTGAGAATGACCCCCAAGTTCTAACTCCCTTGTGGATCAAGGGTGCCCAAGTACTCGGGGCACATGCCCTGTGACTCACTGTACTCTGATTCACCCCACTTAATATGGGCTAGCAGGCC
>CM057458.1:924040000-924282500 GCA_016271365.2 Neoceratodus forsteri | reverse complement strand
TGTTAGATGTTAGGGAGGGGGAGAAGCAGTAGATGTCAGGAGGTGATACCCCATTGTACAGGTCAGTGGTGCAACCACACCTGGAATACCATGCAAAGTACTGTAGTCCATACCTGAGGAGAAACTGTGATAAGGTGGAAGCAGTATAGTGCAGGGCAAACAAGATGGTTCATGGACTTGGGGGCAGGACATACGAGGAGAGGTTACAGGACTTGAACATGCACATCCTTGAGAAAAGGAAGGAAAGGGTGACATGATTGTAACATATGTACACTGGCCTGCCTGTGGCACTGTAGAAATATAGAGAATGACTCTATGTGGGACTCACCAGAACAATGTTGCTTGTTCAAGTCCTATTTGTCCAGTAGGGTGCAGTAGGTGGCATTGAGTAGTAACATCTTTAAAGCTGCTGCTATCTGTTATGAGTGCCTCAAGGGTTGATTTTAGCCCTATATGGTCTGGATTTTCACTATTATGCAGGTGATATCCAGATGTACTTGTCCTGTGTGTCTGGCAAAGTGAATGCTGTCTCAATGTTAAATGAGTGTCTGGTCAAAGTTTAAGAACAGATGGCCTCAAGCTGGCTTTGGCTTAACTTTGCAAGGATAGAAGTGTTATAGGAGAGACCAGCCTGGGTGGGGGTGGCAAAGAACAGTGGCATTTCCTTGTTGCCATCATTAAATGGGGCTGCACTACAAGCTGCGGCTAGGGTGAAAAATGCGACTGTCATTGTGAACTATCCCTAGAACAGCAAGTGTTGTCAGTGGTACACCATGGCTTTTACATCTACATAATATAGCTCAAATCATATCCTATCTGGAGCCCGCCAACTTGGTAACACTAGTACATGCATTTATCACCTCAAGATCGGATTATTGTAATGTTGTCTGCATGGGGGCTATCTGTGAGGTTGGTGCATCGCTTATAGATGGTACAGAACTCTACAGCCTGGCTGATTGCAGTGATCTCATGGTCCAGACATATCACACCAGTTCTATGGGAACTGCACTGGCTGCTAGTGTAGTGGCACATTAGCTTTAAGGTAGGTTGTTTGATATACAAACCCCTACGAGTTATGCCCTGGCTACCTGAAAGATCTTCTGATTCAGTACACTTCCATCTGTCCCCTTTGTTCCCCTGAGGTGGGGCTTCTTGTAATTTCACTTTCCTGTCTTAAATCTTTGGGGGCAGCCTCTTCTGTGGAACTCTTTGCCTTTGGCTATTCATGGAACCCCATCTGTCAAAGTCTGTAAGGGTAGGCTAAAGACTTTCTGTTTTAATTTAACACTTAGGATCATCTGAAATGTTAGCTAAGTATTTACATTTTTAAGTTGTATCTATTAACAGATCAGCCTAGTCCGATATTTCATACTTTATTTTATATGTTTTACTTGTTTTTGCTTCTGTACGGTCCCCAGAGCTCTTGGATGGGCACCTAAATTGCCTTGCCTGCAGGTACCTGCACGGGATAAACTGGGTGAACGCTAAGAAACTTTTCTCCTTGATCTCAAATACAGGGGTGAGAAGGAACTCACTTAAACTCTCAGGGGAGAGATTCAAAAGGACTGTCCATAGACACTTTTTCATAGAAAGTGTGGTGGACAATTGGAACCTGCTGCTAGAGGAAGTGGTACAGGTCAAATCAGTGAACAGCTTCAAGCAGGGATGGGACTGCCGTATATGGAATTTATTACAAAAGGGGGACAGTAACAAAGGAGAGGGATGTCCACTAGAACCAGGGCAGAATAGTTTGGTAGGGTAGATAGACTGGAAGGGCTAACGGGCCTTTTTCTGCCTTCATTGTCTATGTAACTGTGTATATATCTAGATGTTTTTAAAAGAAATTATGAGCACTGTGTGTGAGTGGGTTCTAAGCAGCTGGGTGTGGGGTGGGCTTATTATTTTTTTTTAATTTTAAGAAAAATTGCAAGTTTCTGTTGAGGGGGTGACAGCACCTGTTTTTCAACAATGTTTCACAAAATCACAAAATATACTATAAAAAATAACATATGGGTAGCCATGCATAACATGGCAGGGCTTTTCATCTTAGGGTGTATATAACATCAGGGATCTCAAGAACTTCGTTCTTGAGGTCTACGATGTAATCAGAACCCCATGATGAAAACCCAGTCCTGTTGTGCATGGTTGGTCATACATTATTATATATTATGTGATGCTGTAACATAATATTTGTTATACTGCTACTGTCCCCTGAATCCGTTTTAACGTGACATGCCATATCTCAAGGGGCTTTATAAATGGAAGGGAATTATTAATAAATATATCAGAGCCACAGATCTGCAAATTCTGCATTCTCATTTTAAACCATTAATCTGGGCTTCAGTGAAACCTTCAGGGCTGGGGCAGGAATTTGCTGCTGTAAATCACATAATATCTATCTTTGCTGAGCTAATCTTGTTTAGAAGTTTTCTTTCTCATAGAAATATAAAAGGTTGACCTTCCCCTGAAATATGGTTTGAAAGACTCCCAGAGGATGGCATTAGATGGAGTGGATGGAACATTTTGAAGGAAGAAAAACAAGCCATTTCTTGATCTAAAGGATGGAGTTTGCATTGCAAAAAAGGAGGTATTCAAATGCCAACAGAGAGAGATTCCATAATAGTCCATTGTGAGCTATATAACTCAGCTGTGCAACATCTGAAATTACAGTATTGCCAATTTTAGCAACAAGGGTCATGTGCACTAAGTGTTTCAAGATGAGAAACTGTTCTGTTTCAGTTGCAACTGTCAGAAACATTCAACAGTTGAAGCTCTTACCTTTTAAAAGAAGAAACAAAAAAAAATCTGCAAAATCACAAATTGACACTTAACACTTATATTAACATAAAAAGGTTGAAAAACAAGCTAAAGCCAGAAAAATTAAAGGCAGCAAAGTTCAAGTCCTGGATGCAACCCCCAATATCTGACCCTGCCAGCTTCTCACAGTCCGAAGCTCCAAAACAGCAGTGAAGAGGAGGGAACCATGTCTACAACTATGTCAGTCCTCTTTAATCTTTGAAAAACAGGAAATTAATGCTGGGGAGATGCTGCTCCTGGCCTCTGGAACCACCCCTAGGGAGTCATCACACCCAGCTCTACTGGACTGCAGTTCTTCTCAGTTACAGAAATAAAAGAAACAAGGAAGTGTGTAGTAGGTATAGAAATACAGAACATAGAAACATAGATTGCGTTGACAGGAAAAGACTTAGAGGTCCATCCAGCCTGCCCATTTCCCTGCCTGGCTCTGTACTAGGCCTAACACCAGGCTGTATTTAAGGAATTTATAGCTGTATTGGCTTCAGTCACCCCCCCCCCCCCATGTTTGTGGGTTTCTCTATTCCCTTATGCCTGTACCACCCAAGTTTAAATCCCATCACAGTTTTAGCTTCAACTACCTCTCTGGGTAGTCTGTTCCATTCATCCACCACCCACTCTAGGAAGAACTTCCTCACATCCCCTTGTAATCTCCTCCCCCACCAGTCTCCATCCCTGCCCAATAGTCACTGTACTCTTGTTTCTCATAAACAAATCCTTACAATCTACCCTGTTGATTCCTCATAAGGCTGCTAGATCTCAATCATATACCCTCTTTCTCTCATGGCCTCCAGTGTATACATGTTAAGGTATGTCTGCCTTTCCTCATATGACCTCTGCCACCCCCGAGTAATCTTTGTAGCCCTACTTTGAATAGTGTCTATAGAAACATAGACGTTGATGGCAGATAAGGACTGCAAGGCCCATCCAGTCTGCCCATTTCTTTTTCTACCTCATAAATGTGCCATCGGCCTTTGCTCTGTCAGTGGTCTATCTATTCATACTCATCTGTATTGCTCCCTTATGCTTATCCCATGCCTGTTTGAAGCCCTCCACTTCCTGAGGTAGGCCGTTCCATGCATCCACCACCCGTTCTGTGAAAAATAACTTCCTCACATTATCCCTTAATCAGCCTCCCTCTAATCTCATGCTGTGTCCTCTTGTCCTGCTATGTTTCTTATATTGAAATATGTTAGATTCTTTCACCTTGTTAATGCCCTTAAGATGTTTGAATGTTTTGATCATATCACCTCTCTCCCTCCTTTGGTCTAGGGTACACATATTGAGCTCTGTTAATCTGTCCTCATATGTCTTCTGATGCAGTCCCTGCACCATTTTGGTTGCCCTTCTCTGGACTGCCTCAATTTGGTTAATGTCCTTGTGAAGGTGTGGCCTCCAGTACTGCACACAGTACTCCTGATGGGGCCTAACCAGTGTCTTGTAAAGAGGGATTATTACCTCCCTCTTATGACTTGTGCTACCCTTACTAGTACACCCTAACATCCCCCTAGCCTTACCTACTGCTTTAGAGGTCTGCTTGGATGATTTCAGGTCATCGGCGGTGATGATGCCCAAGTCTCTTTCTTCCCTTGTGACTATCAGCAACTCCCCTCCCAGCCTATAGGTGGCTTCAGGGTTTCTCTTCCTCATGTGCATGATCTTGCACTTCTTTGCATTAAACCCCAGTTGCCACTCTTCCCACCATTTTGTTAGTTTATCCAGATCTCTTCTCATTCTGCCCACCCCATCTGGATCATCTACTCTGTTGCAGATCATGGTGTCATCTGCAAACAGACAAGCCTTACCCTCTAGTCCATCTGCAATGTCACTAATGAAGATATTGAAGAGGACTGGCCCCATTATGGGCCTGTTTGCATGGCCCATGGGTTGCTTAGTGTGCCCCCCCACTTGCCCATTCCCTGCACAGCACCATTCCATGGTGGTCTAGTGTCTTCCAATCACCATCTCCAAAGTAATGACGTTCTTCTTTGGTAGTCTAGTGGTGCTCTCCTCCCTCCTTGGTCCCCATTCTTCAACTCTATGTGTAAATATCCCTTTTCTTAGTATAGTGGCCCCTCCCTGTCCTTGGTCACCCACCCAATATTAAATAGTTTCCAAAGTGTTGTGGTCCCTCCCCAATCACTGATCCAATAAGTAAAATCCCATTTCCATAGTGCAGTGGTCCCTCTCCCCCTCCCCCTCCACGGTCACTGATCGCCATCTCAAAATAACAAAAAAAAAAACAAAATTCCCTGGTAGTTTAGTGTCCCTCACCCCTCCCCCAATGTCCAATCACCATTCCCTTATGACCAACATTCCCTGGTAGTCTAGTGGTCCCTCCCAGCTCCCGATCCCCATCCCCTGAAACAATCCACAATCCCTGGTGGTCTAGTGGCTCCCCTACCCTCTCAGCTAATCACCCACCACACCTCTCACCTGCGAGCAGCACAGCCCTCCTCACTCCATGGCTGCCCACCGACTGAGCTATGAATGAGCACGTACTACTCTAGACTACCAGAGAATTTTTTTTTGTCATTTGGGGACTGCGATTGGTGATCGGGGAGGGATCACTACACTACATTATGGAAATGGGATTCTACTTATTGAGTCAGTGATTGGGGAGGGTGGAGGGACTACTACACTACGGAAACAATTTATTTCATATTGGGTGGGCGATGAAGAATGGGTGGGGCACTGTACCTCCACCAGCCAAGAGGGTTATGTAGATTACCATCAGGTTTTTGTCAGCAGTAATTTCTCCACACAAAGACCTTTGCTAATGCCCCTTGCCTGGAGAAAAAACCTTGTGAACTGGACTGCAGGGATATGTCGGTTCCCTTCCTTTCATTTGCATTGCGGCCCCCCTTCCAAATTTTCCCAGGTGCAAACCCGGTTTCTGGGGGCACACTGGGCTTTGTGAATACCAACTCTGGGCAAAACCCAGTTTTCTCCAGGCAGACTGGGTTTGTGCCCAGCCATAGTTTTGTGAATCTGGCCCCTGGTTTCTAAGCTGGTGCTCAAATCACTAGACCCCACTGCCAAATCACCTTATATAAAAGGATCCCAGCTTGCCAGGGGAGTCCACCCTTGACAAAGCAATTGTGCGCCTCAAAGCATTGGACTGTCCCAGCACAGTAGCTTTTGTGAGAATACCAGGATAAACTTTGTGATAATTTTATCTTGCATAGTTTGTGCATGGCCTCTTGGTCACTGCAGTATGGGCCATTTCTTGTAGACATTTCTGACCCTAACCATACAGCCCTGTATGGTGGCACCACTTTAATGTTTCTGCACAGCCTTTCCTTGTTTATTTCATTGTACAGTTGTGGGTACATATGTATAAAAGGCACAAAAAGAAAGTTAGCACATGTCAAATTTGTTATAACTGCAATTTGCTCTCACGACCTTTGCAATACATTTTCTTGCAAATTTAGCCAGAGCAGACCTTCTACATGTTTCAAAAAACATGTGTTGTAGAAAGTCCAAACTCAGTGGAACTTTCCATATGTTGCCTCATATCCTGTATACCTAATACAACTGTAATAAACTATACCCTAAGTTTGAAGTAGAGGATGATGTATGGGCTACTATTGACAACAAGCATGTGTAGCCATTAAGAGGTAGCCATGGCGACCATTTAGACCTCAAGAGTGAAGCTCAAGAGGTTTTGGTCACCATCATCATGGCTATCTCAAGATGGCCACAAACACTTGTCGTCAATAGTGGACCATACATTGTCTTTTATAGTGTATGGTCCCCACAAAACTGTTAAATCTCATTTGTTTAAAATTCAGCTGTAGAGTCCTTACATTTTTAGTTTATTTTATTTTTATTATTTTCGTATGTAAAACATACATATCACATCTCCATATCTAGGACAAGTCATATACAATTATATATTTCCATTTGGAGAGCACACACTTCTTAATCTGAGGATATATATGCATTCTTGATATTGTGATACCACAAGGAGGGGTAAACTGTAATTACTGTAAAGCTTGTAATTAAAACATTTTTAGTTGTGTGAGTAGGCCCATGAGCAGTATGACTAAATTCGGGTGTCTAAAGTCCTTTTCAAAGTCCCAGTAATGCATGTCCTACCAGAGGGCTAATGGCATCATACTATCTACCTAAAAGTATAAACAAATATACTATCTCCTTCAGACAGCTACTTCTTATACTGTAAATCTTGCTCAAAATCTAAGGCATATCAACCCAATGAAAACTGTAAATGATCAGATATTATGGTGCTGGCTACTTTGTCCCAACCAAAAAACATCCCACCTATACAAAGCACTGTTGGGGTTAGCCCTTAAAACTGCAATAATCAGTTAACCAGTAAAGATATATTTTAGTATATGGAAAGAAAGTCTTCTGTGCATACTGTAGTGGGAAACAACAATATTATAAAAATTTGTAACAGGGTAGTTAAGTCTGTTTAGTCCTCATCGTTTTTGTTTAGTTTCAGGTCTGCATCTCTAGGATCTTGATTACTGCTGCTGTCCTTCACAGAATGGGAGGCCCATTTCTCTGCCTTGGCATGATCTGAAAAAAAACACACTTTACCATTGTAGATGATCCACAGTCTTGCAGGAAAAACCACAGTGTGGATTATTGAAGCTTCTCTCCGCTTCCTTCTCACCTCATCAAATTTTTTCCTTCGAAGGCGGGTCACATAACTGAAGTCGGGAAACAAATATACAGCCCGATCATCTTGGGTGAGTGGCCCTGCCTGTCTGGATAGCCTCAGGATCTTATCTCTAGTGCCAACACCATAGGTGACTAAGAGAAGAGTTCGGGGGTTCTCCAAATTCTCCTGGTAGCCCCTGGGTATTATCATCTGATAAACGTTTTGCAAGTTGAGATGTAAATCCTGTCCCTCCAGTGTCAATTTTGAATTGAGCCACTCTTGCATAAACATAAGAGGATGATCCCCCTTGATTCCCTCAGGCAAGCTGCATATTCTAATATGTGTGGAATGGCCTTGATTTTTCTAAAGTTTCAAGTCTGCCCGCATATGGTTATTCTCTTTCATTAACATCATAGTTGTGGTTATGGCTGATTCTGCTTGGCACTTAACTTCTTTGACTTCTAGTTGTATTTCTTTGACTGTCTTTTCTACCACAGACACCTGAGTGGAAAATGTGTCCATTTCAGTATAAAGGTCTGAGACCGATGTAATCAGCTGTCGTGGTTTGAGGCCAGTGGAAGACATGGTCTCCTTAGGTTCTTGAGATGTAGCCTGCGCCTCCGTACCCAGTCGCAATGCATGAGAGGGCCCAGCCATTTAATTACTCGATCCTCCACCTTTGTCTTTATGGGGATTACCCATTTTAGGTTTAGGAGACTCCTCTTTCGTTCTGGAACAATATTGTTGATCAATGAGAACTTTAAATAGCCAATTTTAAGCAGATTTAGTAGTTTTTACACAAAACTATTCTGAAGTGCTGCCTGTCAGCTCGGGCTCCACAGTGCCCCCTCCCCCCGAGTCCTTACTTTTATTTACTTTTTCACCACTGTGCTCTTCCTGGTTCAGCTGTCAATGCTGCAGCTGTTCCATTGAAAGCAGAGTTAATGATGTGCGCATGCATGCTTTCCAAGTTGTTGTGTTGCAGTAGCTATGTAGCTAGTGCAGCACAACAAATAGATGTAGAAAAAAAATATCCAGCACTTACCATCCACTCTGAAGGACTGCTCAAAAACAAAATATATCCAAAAGTGCAACATTTATTCAGTTTCTCTGTGCCAGTATAAAATACAACATCCCCTGACGCATTTCAGAAATTATTTTTCCTTTTTCAAAGAGTCTCAGGCAGCACAACAAAGTAGCTGACGTAGCTAGTGCAGCACAAAAATATTGTTTGAGGGATGGATTTCCATCCTTGGCAATGTTCGATCATATACTATAACAGTATCTTACTTAATGCCCCTCCAAGGATCTATGACTGTTGCTTTTCATTGAAAAGCCTTAAAGATGTTCCCTGGTGTTTTAGTTGCATTATTCTAATGCACCTGTAAACCATTTCAAGATTGTTTACTATCATAAATATATTCATATAAGTAAGGAACTATTAGTAGATTTATGATTTGTCCTATCATGCTACAGTATATCCAGTTAAGGATGTAAATAGGATGACACTGAAACAATAAGCTTCCACAATTATATAGTAGCCCTTGGCATCTTTCAAGATGTGCCACAGTATGTACTGTACATGTCTGTCTCTGGTTGCTTTGTTTCTTTCATATTCAAGTCACTGTCATCATGTGTATATTTGTGAACTGTTTGAAAGGCTTTTGGGGAGATTTTGTTTTAAATTAGGATTTGTAGTCATCTGTTCCCTGAGTTGACTAGCTCTGAACCTCCCACTAAAAAAGCAGATACACCACACAAATGCATGGCAACCTCTATATTTCTTAATTTTGCTATATTTGCAACCATGTTCTACATCTAACAAAAAATGTTTTATAAAGAGGAAATGGGTTTTACATGTCTTTATGTATAAAGACATACAATAAATTCATTTTTTTGAAATATTAGTACACATGTTTGGGGGTCATAGAATCAGTAATTTATTCTTTATTTATACATTGGTAGAAAAACTAAAGAAAACAACTTAATAGTGTCTGTTTTATTCTTTTATTTGCACATATGTCGACACCTAAAACAATTATATTTTTACTAACCGTTTTTTGGAGTAATGGTCTTTACCCTCCTGACTCCTTCTGTGCTCTCACCCATGCTTTCCATCCTTCCCACTCCTTCTGTACTTCACCCTTGTTACCCCTCTATTTCCTACCTGACTCATATTCTTAACCTGTCTGTCCCACACTCCATCCCTGTGAGACCTCATATTGCTGAAATGCTTCCACTGCCCCTAAGTAGGTGATTTATTTTGTAAATATCAGGCACTTTGATCTCCACACTTGTAACTGAATTTAGTGGGTTTGTATATATCGTATAAATGTTGCAAAGTTTTTTGCCCTTATTGTACCTTTTGCCCCGTTGCTCCTCAAACGCTGTATTATATGCAGCATTCATGCCTCTTGATTGTTTACAGTTCTTATCCATGTTTACACTGTATTGTTCGTCCTGTTTATTGTACCATTGAGCCATTGTATACCTAATGCTGTAGGCACCTTCAGTGTCCCTCTCAGGACCTCCTTGTGAATTAACTTGCTCAATGGAGTTTTTCCTGCTTAATAAACTTGAGACTTGAATTAAAATAATCTGATCTTTTTTTGATTTTCCCACCAACAGGCAGTAAGTTTTAACATGTAGCTCAAAAAACAAGTGTGGTAACCCATGGTTATTTTGTGTATTGTTGATGCTTGGATGACAGTCATGTACTGGACAAAAAATTTGACATGAGGTGCAGAAACACCAGGGAAATTCCTTAAAATATGTGTTTATATAAAAACTGTATCAGGGAAACATTAGAGATGGGCGAAGTGGTCCCAGTTTGCTCTGTGAAGTGATTTGCAGAGTGAAGGCGAATTCGCGGAGTACTTCGGTACTTGAGAGTTATAATGGGTATGCAAAGTCCATTGAAAACAATGACTTTCATGCTACTCCATCTTCCCAAACCACTACTCCACCAATTCTTAAGGCAAAGTACATTGAAAACAATGTACTTCGCCTTGTTTTTAAGCTCCAAAGGCGAATTTTGCAGTGATTCATGGGATTTCAGGTCACATGGGTTCTAGATTGTTCTGCACAGCCTCAGTTTGGGGTAGTGTGTGTAGTAAGCTGTAGGAGACAATCTGCTCTGAGAGCTCTCTGCGATTCAAACCTTCTAAAAGCCGTTAAAAAAGCCTTTTTGAGTCTTTTTTTTTTTTTTTTTTTTGCTGAAACTTTAGTTCATCGATTATAGGAAACCATCCTGTGCTCATCTCACGATCGTTTATTGTTTGTGTGTGGATTTTGAATGTTAATGTACAACATTCCGTCTGTGTACTGAGAGACAGTGGAAGTGTGCTTTGGGGAAGGGGCGTATCTGTGGTGTAGGTAGATTAACTTGGAGAAAAAGACAGTGCTTTCTGTTTTGGTGATATTTTTCTTGTGTAACTGTGTTAATGTACACACAGTAATATATTCAATAATTCTTGCCATTTTTTTTGCTGATTGTTGTGATGCCACAGTGCATAATTTTAGTTTGTTTAAAATATGTGGTTATATTACTGAAGTTTTCAATTTGCTATGCATTACTTAGTGTGTGTGCGAGTATGTGTGTGATGCATGTCATCAAATCAGACACCTTTTATTGTGCCACATAATTTCAGCAATGTGAACCTGCTATCCACTGCAGCTGTGTAATTTTTGTACTTCTTTGCGGTATATTTACTGGTACTAGTACTAGTGACTGTTACTGCAGCATTGCAGGACACTGCTCTCCCAACTCACATGACCCAGACCCAACTGGCAAAGGTATTCTTTTCCAGATTTGAATTTCTGATGGTGAGCACTGGTTAGGTGTTATACCTTTGCATCTGCACCTCTTCAGTGTGCAGCACAATCTTAATCTGTCTGTGCATTTGCATCTCTTTAGGGCCTAATTTCCATCTGTAACTTAACTCACAGTTGTTTCTTTGGCTTCCCTTCAGAGTACTGGACAGGTGTGGTGCATAATTTTGCATGAACATTGTACTCATTAATATGCATTTTTAAGTCAGGACCATCATCTCGAGTCACTCGTGATACAAATCACGTTCTTCATCATCACGGTCACAAATGCAGTCACAAATCACAATTTACAATCATGTCATAAATCACAACATTAATTTTTTTTACTAGTTACTTGGATGTATTGTAAGCCTGTTTTGTAGTATCTCTCCAGGCTTCACCACCCCACCATTGTACTCATTAATGAGTGTTTTTAATTCGGGGAGTTTTGTGCCACATCTCATCGGGGCCTGGGGAAGTACAGCCATAGGTATTCATGTTTCTTCATCATCACGGTCACAAATTATGATTTACGATCACGTCATAAATCACAACATTAATTTTTTTTAATAGTTACTTGGCTATATTGTAGGCCTGTTTTGTAGTATCTCTCCATGTTTCACCACCCCACCATTGTACTCATTAATGAATGTTTTTAAGTCAGGGAGTTGGACAGTGTCTGCAGTACATACGCAGACTGGAAAGAAGACAGACTGCACACATGCAATTTAGCACAGCATACTTGCACCGCTCAGAATACAAAGTGTCATGCATACACAAGACAACAAAAAAAGGATATAATTACATACAAGGGTCGGGGATGGTGGAGGAATACATTTTATAACGGAGCAAGAAAGGTGTTGGGGGCACGTGGTGTGAGGAAAAAAAAAACTAATGTGGGATCCTATGGTGATCCAGCAGCAGTTCCAGCATGGACATAATTTGTAACTAATGTCCCTCTATGCGATCCAGCTGCTGCTCCACAGCACTCACCCTCTCATTGTTCTCCTCGACAGCACTCCAGAGAACTGCCAAGTCAGCCTGTGTTACACGCAGTTCTCTAGGGTCCACACGTTCTATAGGCTGTCCTGCTGGTGGTGATGGTAGTGGTGGTGGAGGTGCTGGTGGAATAGCAGGTGCTGCTCTTGCCCTCCTCTTCTTAGGGATGCCGCCATGCACAGCTGCACCCTCTGCCACAGAATGGCCAGTAGGTGCAGGCAGTGTCCGTCCCGTGGCAGCCTGCCACTCCAACTGGTGATGATTGAGCATATGGGTGTGCTGGCCCCAGTCCCCAGGTAAGTCCTCCGGGGGTGATGGCATACCTCCACCTCATATAGGTGGCACTTGACCACACTGCTGTACCCCTGACACAGTCAAAAAACTGCCAAATAACGGAGATGCAGGCATGACCAGGCACAGGTAGGAGAGGGCCAGATGAACTGGCAGCTGGCTGGTCACGGTGCTGAACAGGGATGGGATCCACACCTGGGAACAGGCACATCCTGCTCCAGAGGACCTGGTGCTGAACTTGGTGGTGATGGTGGTTCAACTGACTCAGTCAGGACAGGAGGTGGTGCTGGTCCTGCTTCTGGGGGGACTCACAGGTTTTGAGCAGTCCAACAGGAACTGGCACCCATGCCCCCCACGCATGCGCACGGTATGATGCTTACCACTACCACGCTATCCCAGAGCTGCCCCCGCCCCAGACATTCCCTCACTTTGGTCCATCTCTCCTACTGAGCTCCCTCAGTCTGAACAATCACTACTCACTCTGTCACACAACACACACTCAGTCACACAGGTACAGACAAACAACCAACTACTTATAAAGGTAAGAAAAATAAAATTTACAGAAAGAACAAATTAAGTAAAAAAAGTACAGAAAAGACAAAAAAATGTAGCTTTTAAAAAAGCTGTTGGGTCTAAATCAAAGTTTAAATCTCTTCGCTCTGATCTCAAAGTATCAGCAGTCACAAAACACACTCTTCTCTCTCTGTCTGCACAGGAAAAAGTAAAATGTCTGCTTGGATGACTCACTTCCTTCCTGCCTAGCTAAAGAGCATGTGATGTACAGTACTGTAAGCCATGTGATGTGCGGGGGTGGGGCTGCCAAATCTGAAACACCAAGTGGACACTTAGAATCATAATGAGGAATGCAAAGTCCATTAAAAACAATGACTTCGCCTTACTTCGCATTGCCATTCTACCTTAACGCGAAGTGGTAATGACAAGGCGGAATGAGCACTTTGCATTGCCCACTCCGCATAGTGGAGTGGCAACACAAAGTGCCCACTTTGCTGGCGGAATTTAAATTCGCTGCATCGCTAGGAAACATGAACTGCTGAAAGTAAAATTTTCTGAATAGCTGATCCAGAGCTACTGTACTCTTAAATACCTGCTTAGGCACATAGGAGGCAGTATAGGGTAGTGGTTAAGGGCACTAAGCTGCAAAACTGGAGACCTGGGTTTGAATCCCATCAGTCCTCACTTGCATACTGTGTGACCCTGAGCAATTCACTTAACGTTCTTGTACTCCCAGGTGCACCTGGAAAGAAACTCTTTTTAGTGTGCTTTTCCTGGTTAAACAATTTCCCCTTCCCAGCCCCCGATGGTATATATTTGAACACATGCCTATATGTCTATTTTTGCCTTTTGCTAAATCTGCAATTCTCCTGAGTGAAAGAACAGAAAACCCAAAAAGCCTGTACTGACAAAGGGTCATTGGAATAATGTAACATGCTTGGCTGTTAGCCAAATTGAAGACTTGGCTAAAATCTTACTCCAAGCTGCATTAGGATCAGAGCTAGAATAAAACTCTTGTCTTGTCAAAGACAGCTGTTTAATTTCTATAGCCGCTATAGTTGGGGACCCTAACAGCTGGGTTCTTTGTGTTTTGAGTGGTGAACTGATGTACTTTCAGAATAACCATGATTTTAAACGGTTAGCCCACTGTATGGTTACAACCCACAGGGTCTCTAAAAAGGCAGTAAAGCAATTATCTTGTAAAACAGAATAAGATAAATGATGCAACTGTTACAGCACTGTGTTGCAGTAACCCATACTTACTTAAAATGTCCACTTCAGAGTAATCACTTTTAGGTGCAATACTTAGTTTTCAGGAAGACCACAGGGGGCATTCAGTAACATATGTTACAAATGCATAAATCCATAGTGACAGTAAACAGATTTTAACACACAGCAGAGCACATGGGTGACGGTTAATGGTGAAGATGTCATTACATACATCTAGTATCAACTTTCTCTATAACTGTCCTATAAAGACTGATAGATTTCCAGGGATTAAAGTTTAATATTATGATCATACGTCACAAAAATTGAAGGTACTGCTTAAGAAGCTTGTATCATAGAAATAACTCAAATTTAGTGGGATATGATGTGATTCTGCTTGTGTTGGTTTCTCATTATTTGCCCCCCCCCCACAACATACTGATCTGTTGACAGCCACTCTGCTAGCCCAAAACAGGATCCATGGCAGTGGTTGAAAAGGAGGAAGGCAGCAGAGCACTGGGCACTTTGACAGGAAGCAGGCTGACATTCGGAAGCATAGAGATCATACGTAACAAAAAGTGTGGGGGGCAGTATGTGGGAAAACAAGGGCGTTCACACTGCTATAGGCATGTAGCCTAAATAACCTTTATGGGGCTATTATACAAATGACTGTATATCCCATAAAGGACGGTACCTAACCATCTCCACAGGGGTGGGCCTTTAAGGGGGGGGTGCAAAAAATAAACCCCCACGGTGCAGTGATCTGACCAAATGACTGGTTCCATCTCCACGTTGGAGGCTTTGATCCCTAGCAAGAAGACTAAGTCCAAAGAGTGTCCATGTATATGGGTAGCAGTGGAAACCACCTGTGTAAGGCCCAGAGAAGTCATTAACTGGAGGAAGTGCTGACCAAATTGCGATAATTCATCATCGATCCAGTCGTTGAAATCTCCCAGAACCATCAATCTGGGTGATTCAAATGCCATGTTGCCAATGAAGTCTGCCACTTCCTGAAGGAATCGCTTCCAATCCCCGGGTGAACAGTAGATGATAACGATTCAAACGCCTACACTTGCTACCACTGTACACTCAAAGGATACACTCGTGAGGCCCAGTTCAGTCTTGAAACAGACCGCAACCCCCCCCCCCGTGATCCAATCTTGGGCAGTGTATCACCGAGTACCCAGCCGGAGTCATAGCCTCCAGTACGGGGCCTGGATTATCATCCAGCCAGGTCTCGGTGATGCAGGCCAGATCCACTGAACTGACAAGGTCAGCAATAATAGCCGTCTTGTTCCTGATGGACCTGGCATTGCACAACACCGCCCGAGTTGGACGAACCTCGGAGGCTGTCCGGGCCATCTGCCTACCAAATTCGGTAGTGCCCTTGGGTATGGGCACCAGACATGGCAAACCATGATCTGGGTTCCATTTTGCCCCAGGGTGCCTTCTGGATCCAACTACCCTAATGCGGTGTCCCCCCTTGTCTCTCCTCCCCTGTTCATAATCCCTCACCTGTCTCCCTCTCCTGCGCATAATTCCCTGCACTGTGCAGCACTGGTAGGTCTCAAATTGGAGAGGGGGAGAATAAAAAGGGTGAAGGACATAATGAGAGGAGGAAGAGTAGCACCCCACTGTGGGGATTAGAGGCCAACACATGCTGTGACTACACAGCCAAAAACAATACAGAACCAATTACAATAACACTAACCACCCCAAAATTAATTTCA
Organism: Neoceratodus forsteri; assembly: GCA_016271365.2. NCBI lineage: Eukaryota > Metazoa > Chordata > Ceratodontiformes > Ceratodontidae > Neoceratodus > Neoceratodus forsteri. The sequence goes on along the minus strand of CM057458.1, from coordinate 924,266,507 downwards.
CAAAATTTAACAAGGCAATTTAAAATACCACCCTCCTACTATTAGACAAAACAAGTCCGAACTTAAGTCAGGAGACAACTAAGATTCCCCCCTCATACACACATCATAACACGAAAAAGGTTAAGGTTCTCTTACCACCCAAACCAAATGAAAATATAACAAAAATAACAAACTTTTCACCCCCCCCCAGCTCTCACAACTAGGGAGAAGGATACAAAATAATAATTAGGCACTCTCACTACCCATTATTACATTTAAAATTTTCAACATTAACAAATAAAATAAATAGATGGACCCAGGGTCCTCTCACCACCAAGTTATCTATAAAGAAAAAACATAAAATTAAAGATCATGGAGGGAGATCAGCAGTCTTCACACCATATGTCCCAGAGTCGTTTATATCCAATAATCCACAAGGAAGAGTGGTCCATAAAATCCAAAATGAGGAGGTAGGAAACACAGAGTACTAATCCAAGCAAAATTTCTGAGGAAAGTTCAGGGGTAACTCCAAAACCAAGAATAAATCCCAGTTTACCTTGGGCAAAAAACTTGTTAGCAGGAACTCCACCTCAATCTGAAGCTCCCTCACTCCCAGCTGGGTAGAACCCACAGGAAATAATGCAGCTTCAAATAAAGGAACCCAGGAAAGGCCGTATTTATAGCCAATCCTGGGAATCCAGAGGGGCGCGACGTCCCAACCAGCTCCCTGGCTAGGAAAAAGTAGAGTCCCCCTTCAAAGCCGCAAATCCCACAGAAAACACCTGCTGGAGTCGGGCCTCACCTCAGTCCCCACAACCAGATTCAGTATCACGTAATCAGCTCAACATATCCACCTAAGGTCATCTCAAGGGGTTCCCTTTGTACTATCTTCTCCTCCAAAATACTCAGTTATCCTGATTACCGTGATTCACAGCTCTCCTAATATTCCATGATTTCTCATACCTCTCAGCACAACAGTAAATAAAATATAAAGTTCCCAAAGGTTCGATATCAGGAGAGGCTCCCTCTGATCTAGTCGCGGTTCCAAAATTTCAGTCGGGATTCAAGGTTTCAGTTCCTCTCCATCCACTGTTCCTCTCACCACAAAATAAGAAGATCATACATAGCGGCGAAACCGGACATAATGATCTCCCGGGCCAGGCGAAACATCCTCCAAGTCCAGCCACAACATTAGAAGAGTGAAGTCTAGCCACTCAAACCCTCCAACGAGTGATACTCTGCATTCCACAGTTACCACCTGCTAGGCCAAAACAGTGATGAAAACTAAATAATATAAACTGTAAAACTGGGACACAAACACAATAAAATAAAGCGTAATAAAAATGGAAAATGATTAAAAATAACTCATAAATAGCTTAAAAACTTGAAGAAAACTTAAATTAGCTCAAACACACAGAGCAGTAGCAGCAGCATGCCCAGCCTGGTGGCCAGCATGTTATAGGAACTTTAAAAAAAAATAAACCTTTTATAACTATCTCTCCACTCCACACTGCTAAATTTATTAAGTCCTTTGAATTATGGATATAAGATGGAAGGTTAGTTACCACTGGCTGTAGGAAGATGTCCATAAACTTAGAGAGATTTTCACATTGGACCTAATCCCTGAGATAATTGGTCTCCTGGCAGGGTGGATTGGATGTTTAAAAAATATGGGGAGGTAATGGAAGGTGGGGACGTTGGGTGTTTCACCTGTAACAAACTCAGCCTCTGTTGGTGAGATATCTCCCAAGGGTACAGCATTGTCCAAACGGTACAATAAAGCACTGTATGTGTTTTTTTTTTTTTTTTAGGATCCGGGTTACTATTTCATAAATGTCATGGTCTCCCAAAAGCATATTTGCTTCCCCCAAATAATCCCTTTTAACCAATATCACCACTTTACTTCCTTTGTCAGACTTCCGGAATACCACAATCTTCATTTCCTTTAGTTCTAGTAATGCTGCCCTTTTCTCATAACCAAGACTGTGTCTACACAGCTGCCGATTATTGTTTAGATGAGAACTAATTTCTCAGTCTACTGCCGTTTAAGTGAGGATGGTGTAAACTTGAGTGCTGAGGCAAAACGTTGACTTAAGTTTAAATACTGACCTATTGGCACCTGGATTAATAGATTCCACTAAATCATCATTAGAGTCAATCTCGGTTTGTGCAGCATTATAAACAGTGCTAACAGTCAACGTATCCAGTAAACAGTCTCTGTAATACTTAAGTTTATCTAAGCAAACAAAATAGTTGGGCTCAGCTCCCCTATCTGAGGCAAAAGGTCTAGGTGCACAATAGCAGGGAAATGCCAAAGAACAAGTTATCCAAAGGATAGTTCTATATGCACTCTAGTTATTATTTATTTTGGTCAACTCTATCGCTGGCTGCCTGGGAACTCTCTCAGGCTGACCCCACACATCACCACTGCTCTACCACCCACCTGAAGCCTGCCCTCCAGAATCAGAGACTGACACACCCACCTACCTTGGACCAATGGACCCCCTGGTTCTGAGCCCCCTGAGGCAGGGCCACCTTCCACTCCTGGTGCTCAATCTGAAATCCAGTGTGTCAGCCAAGGCAGGATGGAGGATTGGAAGGAATGGAGAGACGAACCCAGTATTGGGTTTGTGGCGGCGGGGCACTGGAGGTTGCTGTTGACTATCCCAGGGCCAGGGCTTTTCTGGCTTGAGTTCCCCCTGGAGCGCATATGTGCAATGATGTCTGCACAGACACGCTGCTGATGTCTGCTGCCGTTCCACCCCATACATCTTCGGTACCTGTAGCACCCCCGAACTCCATCGGAAGTCACTAAGGCATCAAGCAAGCCTCCAAACCCTCTCCGGGAGAGGAGAACAGACCTCCGGATGCTCGATCCTCTCCCTTCCCTGCCAGCCTCTGGTGCCCAAATCTGTTTGCAAACCTGGGTTGCTTGACTCAAGGTGTGGCATCCAGTGCATCAGCCCTGAGCACTACCAGGCCGGCTGCACTCTATTTAAATAGCGGCTTTCTACCACTTTTGTTAGAAAAGCATTAAACAATTTTATTAAAGCAGTTTTATCAGTCAGTTTTCATCAGTGCACTATACATAAAGTCAAAATACATTCTTAGAAATGTACAGTCAAATATTTGAAAGTCGCTGTACCAGAACTCTGTGTGGCTTGTGTGTCCCAGCTGGTAAAATATTCTTGGCTCAATTGTCTAATACAACACAGAAAAAAACACCTTTTTCCTCTTTCTGGCTTTAGCTTTGGTTTCTTCACTCCAGCGGAGCATATGCAGTCACTGATGTTGCCAGAGCAAAATTGGCTGACCCCAGAATTAGGGGCAAGCTTCTTTAGAGCATGTAGAAAAGGGCTGACTAGATCCCCAAGCTAGGTGCATCTTTTCATCTTGTCACTGCTCTACTCTCCAACTCTCCTCCACTGTAATTGGGACAGTCCAGTTCTGCGTGCTGATGTTTCAGAGTAACTGTGACCCAATCCTCAGGGTTTTACCATAGCGCTTCGACAGCACTAGCACCGACATCCCCTACAGTGACAGCTACCATGCCGACTGTCAGCATTGTAGCCTCGGGGATGTTGATGTATACAGTAGGGGCACTGCACCCCCGAACCCCCCCCTTGTGGGGGGCTCCACCCCCACACACCTCGGTCTCTAGGATTCCTACTCAAAGTTGGAGCTGGACTGGGGGGGGTGAAACATCCAGCGAGGCTGTCCCGGTCACTGCACAGACCATCACAGCGATGTGCGGGTTTTGCCTGATTCCTGTCACTGTGATGGTCTTTGCGGTGCCAGTCACTGTGGTGATGGTATACCCATCCTCAGAGCTGGCTAATAGAGGGAACTGCAATCTTTTATATGTTTTGGGTTGCCATAGCAACAACTGTAAATTGGATCCAACTTTATTGAACCAACTTTCCCCTTTCATATACATTAAAAAGAATAGTAGACCCTTTATTATAGGTATGCATACTACTGCAGCTTTAATACATACAATTCAGATTTATAAATCTAAAATCATGTATATTATAAACATTTATTTATACCATCTGTAAATTTGAGATTCAGATCATTAGTATTCATCCAGTGTAAAAACATCTCAATTTTCTGCATGTCTCCCTGCCATATGCAGAATATATTGTCAATGAAACAAGTCCAAAATCTGATTCTGGGCAGGTATGGGTTAATGTTTTGAAAAACAGTTATCTCCTCCCACCTGCCCAGAAACAAATTAGCACATGAAGGTGCCATCGAGGCACCCATTGCAGTGCCACATACCTGCATAAATGTTTTCTCCTGCAAATTCAAAATTGTTATGAGAAAAAAATAATCTATCTTTCTTTCTTTCTTTCTTTCTTTCTTCTTTGTGATTTCATGCTTTACCTATTTTCTCTGCCTGCATTTCCCTCTGTCTAGCTTCTTTGTTTTGCTGATCTAATTTCACAAAGTGGTAAGAGCTTTATTCATTCAGCTATCTATATTTGATGTTAACATGGTTAAATATTGTGAAATATTAGGTAAATATTCTGAAATGTTTGAAAGTGAGATAAAAGAACTGAAAACCGTACATATGCAATGTGTATTTGCTTGTTTCTATATTTATTCTGTACTTTGGGAATTATTTTTATATTCTTTGTTTATGTGCTGATATTTGATGTGTCACTTTATTATGTCACAATACTGTACACTTTAAATTTGGGACCTCCCACAGACGACTCTACCCCCTCTTGATGGCGTAACTGCCAAGGCGAAGGGGCGCTTGTATGTGCAGCTCACTTGGCTAAATAAAACTTAACACTTTTGCAGAGCAAGTGATTTGTCTGAATTGTCTCTTTGTGAGTGTTGTAATTCTGGTGACTTTGCAATTGATTAGGGCTTGCTGCCCTCTTATAGTACCTGCTTATGTGTTGCACCACTGCTTTCTTTTGGATTCGGTGTATTTATTTTCTGTTTAACAGTGTATTACCATAGGATGTTAAGGCAAGATTTAGAAGATGGCATCTGGAGCACAGTCTAGTTAATGTCCCAGTAAAAGTATTGTTATTAGGTTCCCACTGCATGATTCTCATTCCAAGCCAAAGTCACAGTTCAAAATCTGTAGCTCCGTCTTGTGGTAGATGATACTATCTTCCTCCTTTGGGACCTGATATAAATTAAGATCACTGTTTTGGCTCACTTGCTCAATCCAATTTCAGATGCAAAGAGCTAAGGAAGGCACACTGTATTTCACCTGTGTGCTTCCACATTTTAGCACATTTTTATAAAAAGCTACCATGGCCCATGTTATCATTCAGTCCATTGGGAATTAAGGTTTGTAGCTCATGGATCCAAAATGCCTCTTGTTGTAACAATATGCCTTAATATCGCCACCTCTATTTGGGACTTCTACTTTTTCTAACCCAGTATGTGTCAGGGATGCTGCAGATCCATGTCCAGCATCTGCATAGGGCTGGATATTCAGACTGCGCCAGGCAGGGGCGCAAGCCTGGGTGCAGTGCAACTGGGTGGCACAGGGCATGGACTAAGTGATATTCAACTCAGCACCATTGAATATGGCACTGAGGGTGCACGCACTGCGCATGGTGCAATGGCACTGCACCAGCGCAAGTGGCAGAAGAGGAGCAGGGGGATGCGCCAGCACAAGTGAGGTTGCGCTAGATGCATCAACAATGATATTCAGCACTGAACATGCAAATGAGGCCATTATGCATGCAAGGTGAAAATGAGGCCATTTGCATGTCATTATGGCCCCATTTGCATGTGGTGTGACGATCACTGGTGACTTACACCTGGCACCCTGCCAGGCTACAGCCATCGGGGACCGATGCCCTGCAGTCCCTTGGCAGACCCCGCTCCCATATGCCCGATCATAGGCATATGTTTAAAATATCTCTGGTGGTCCAGTGGACTGCTCTCCATTGCCTGATCATGGGCATATGTGTAGCTTATCCCTGCTGGTCCAGTGGAAACCCCCCAGTGCCCAATCATGGACGGATATGGTGAAAATAATCCTGGTGGTTCAATGGTACCCTCTACCCACCCACCCACAGAGGTCCCCCGCCACCCAGCACCCCCCCCCCAGTCAGCAGTGGGTGGCAGCACCCCGCCCACATGCCTCCTGGCTGCCTGCCGACTGACAGCATACAGTATGGTCTGTACGCCTATTGGTCCACCGCATGGACGAATGGGCATGCAGACCATACTGTACTACACAGGCCTGATATGTGAATGGATGCGTTTTACCATACAGTATTTGAATATTTGGCACCGTATAGCCATTTAATGCTCTCTAACTCTTAATTTCAGTGCTCTTTTTGTCTGCTCTATGTCTGCATACCCACATGGGCATTTGAGCATATATATTACTCCCTACAGTGGAGCAACTTACAAAGCCTTTTACATTGTATTTCTTCCCCGACTGTGGGTGATTAAAGATTTTGGTATTTCTTGTGCTGCTGCATTAAGCACAGTTTCCACATTTATAATTGCCCACCGGCGCCGCAGGCATCCAATCTGGTCTATTGTTTTGTTGTATTTTTTTGTCCACAAATAAAGTTTTAACCAGCATATCCTTCAGGTTTTGTCTTCTTCTGTACCCAAACAGACACCCCTTGTCAATAATGGTTAAAAGACATGGGTCTGCACTGAGCAATTTCCAGTGTCTATTATAGATTCCTTTAATTTCCTCATAGGCTTCATTATAAGTTTTACAAAACAGTATTTGTTCCAAATCTTTTTCTACTTTTTTGTTCTCTTTTTAGTAAGTCATTTCTGTCTCGGTCATTTACTTTTTCCACTGCTTTTAACAATATACCCACTTCATATCTTCTATTTAATAAACTCTAGCACATGTCTGCTGTCTCATTAACCATGATGTCTTTTTGCTACAGTTTCTTTTTATTCATAATAGTTGTCCATATGGGATGTTGTTTTTTGTGTGTGTTTGGGTGATGACTGTTGTAGCGCAGGATAGTACTTCTATCTGTGTCCTTCCTAAACAGTTTTATTTCAAGTTTACCATTTTCTTATAAATTGTCAGGTCCAAGAAGTTCATAGCTTCCCTGCTGCTTTCTGCTGTAAATCTTAAATCTGGGTCTTTTTTATTAATATACTCTAAGGGCCAGATATTAAAAACTTTGCCCCAGGGCTAAATTAGCACTGCCTGGTGGGCAAACTTAGCCCGGAGCAAAAAGCAAGCTATATTCAAAAGGAATGGCCTGGGGCAAACTGCTTCTGAATATAGCATGGAAATGAGGCCGGGCAAACTGGGCTGGGACTCTGGTAGTGCAGGGCAAACTTAGCCCTGGAATAAGATAGCTCTGAATATAGCAACCAGGAAGTGCAAACCACAACAGCAACACAGTGCACAGCGATATGAAGGTAGGTAGAGGTGAATTATGTGGCCAATGTGTGTGCCAGAAAATGCATGGACCCAATACAGCTCCAGGCAGCAGCACACGTGAAAGTACAGTGTGCAAAACTGTATAATAGTTCCCGAACTGTTAGTGCCGCATTACACATTTTCGCGGGTTTAGCGTGGAGCTAAGCCATTTGTCTGGTGCAAACACGTTTGCCTGGTGCTAAACTTTGCCAGATTAAAAAATTATATGCAAATAAGCCTACTTAGCTGGTCTCTGGGCAATCATCTAGATTAGCATCTCATTATGACCTATTTTGCATGCAGTTTGCCCAGTGTTACTGCAGGGTCCCACAGTGCCACCTGTAGGTCAGTCTGGAAGTACAGGGGTTGGCCAAGTCCACCCATTGTGCCACCTGTAGGTCAGTCTGGCAGTGCATGATGATAGCTGCAGGCTACATGTATATAGTTCAGCATAGCATATTTCACCCCAGTGGACAACACAGCATAGGCACAGGTGGTGGAGGTGCTGCATGCAACTGTCACACTGTAGGTCATGCTACAGTGCACAGCAGACACTACAGTAGCAAGGGGGCCAGTAGTGTGGGGTCACAGCAATGCCTATGGTATGTAGGCAGTGATGGCCACTGCACTGTACACAGTGACATGCCCACCTTGCAGGTGTTTACTGAAGGTGGACAGTACTGTTACACTGTGTGACCCACAGATGCTGCACCTCTGGCATGGGATGCTTACAGTGACATATACATGGCCGGCTGTGTGTGCTGTGGTGTTTGTACAGCTATGTGGCTGGGTGGGGGCACATATGATCAGACAGGCACACAGGTACTGGAGTATTCCCAGCACTGGCCTGTGTGCACAGGGTGGCTTGCCCCAGCCATGTGGCCATACCCAGTCTGTACTGCAGTCTGGCCACTTGTATACCCTCCCCTCAATACCCATCATGCTCACAGTGCTGCATGTGTGTGCTGGCAGCCATTGGTGTCCACCAAAGGGTGGTCCTTAGGTGTGTGCTATATGGTTGCACTGCCATGGTGTCCATTGGGAGCTGGGTCACCACTTATTGCCTGGCATGGCTGGAACTGGTGGCAGATGATGGCATCATTGTGATGCCATCAGTGGGCAGCATGTTTCCTCTATGTCTGGATTTTTCTCAGTGTCATACTTATTGGTTAGTCGCGCAAAGCAGCGCGAAATCCACGCTAATGCTGTGCAAAGCCACAATGTCACGCAAAACTGGTTTGCCCAGGGTTAAGACTACCTTTTCCTGGGCAATAATTTGCACCACACAGTGTGTTGCGCTAAGTCACACAAACCACTTTGCATGGTGCTATTCACTGAATATGGCATTGTGCTGACATGCCCCCTCAGTTTGCCCCTTGCATACATTAGGATTTTGCCCGGTGCTAATGCAGTTTGCGCGCACTAGTTGGCCTCTTGATTATAGCAGACCTGTGCTAATCCCATGCTAAACCTGCACAGACGGTTTGCACCCAGTGCAAAGTTTTGAATATCTGGCTCTTTGACTCTTCTTGTTTTTGTTTTTTTTTTGGGGGGGGGGTGAATTTTGTTTCCCCTTCTTGATTTTGTTTTTATTTAAAAATCTGAAACAGTACCCTGGTTAGCTTCAGCTGAATTTATAGGATTGGATTATGCCTCGCTCTATTGACTACTGTCTCTAGTATCAAAGGATTCTATAATTAGGTTTCTATAATTAGGTCCCCGACTGCTTTTGGGCTGACCACCTGATTGTGGTCTGTTCTAATTCAATCCTCTGCTTTGGGATCTTGATTTTCTGTCCCGTTTAAAGATTTGCCCAGACAAGTAATCTTTCTCATCTCTAGTGTGATTGTTCATTTTTCTCTCAATCACCTCAATTCTTTTTTCTGCAAAACTATGTTAACATCCTTTTCTGTTTTTGCAGATTCAGGGTGATATTTTAACTCTAACTGCTGTTGAATGCTTTTAATTTCTTGCTGCACAATAATATAATTTGCTTTATCTTCGCTTATTAAAATATCCACTAATTTTGTGGAGCATTCTTGCAGCTCCTCTTCCCACCTGCTTTTATGTTTAAACTGTTCAAAGCCCACAGCTGGCATTTGTCAATGTACAACCCACACAGTACACTCAGTCTCTAGATATTCTATGACACGAGAATTATCATGGCATATATTAATTTCTTGAATCATTAAGCATTCCAAAGCAATGAACAAACACTGCACCTCCTTGAACAAGAGGCAGGGCACCTCAAAGCACAGGAGCATTGTCTGTCTGCACTAAGGTGTTATAAAAAACTGTATTGCATTATTCCTGGTTTGCGCTGTGAATTTTTTTTTACTTTTTTGTGCATGTTGCCAGTACACAGCAGCATCCAGGGTATTCACTAGCCAGTGAGCACACAGTGTTCGGACTGTTTCTACTGCTGCATGCATATGGCACATCCTCCTGGGGGCATATAGCTCAGACGGTTAATCTGTCAGCCTCAACTGACTATTGGTGCATATTCCAGTATGTTTGTAAGGTGATAGAGTCTACCCACTGCACCCCTTATGATTATCGATATCTCTATGCACAGGTTATCTACCTTTATGCACAGGTGATGCACACCCTGGCAGATATCCCTCACTGCTTGTAGCCTTTGCTGTTTCAGAAGCCATAACTCAAGATAATTTACTGGCATCCCCTGCCTTCTGCTCTTCTATGGTGCAAGCACAACCCCTGAGGGAACCTTTGAGGGAAAGGATCAGTTTCATCATGTTGTATGATGTCACATATTGTGTTAAGTGAGTTAGGAGGATAGTGTTCTGCCAAGAGGGTTGTCTGAGGATGGATGTATGGGTGTGCATTATGTCTGTGGGCACTGTGTGACTGTTACTCACATCTACCTCCCATCTTGTGTGTGCCTTGTGGTCTGGCTCCCATTCTTTATCAGTGTTCAGTGTGCATCCATTCATGATAAGCGCTTCATCCTGAGATCTCAACTCACCTGCACTGGGGGCAAATGGGGTGATTTGTACACTGGATGTTGTGTGAGAACAATTAGTTTGAAATGCAATATATTTACTTATAAGAAAGTAGTATGAGATAATATCCTGGGTTTTACTTTTCTATTAAAATATCATATCAAAATATATTAAGATGACAGAATACATGGATAACAGTATGAATGTGTTGAAATGGCAATTCATATGTAAAAGTGGGTATTATATGAACACAGACCACAAGGGGAAAAAACTGTTTAAAAAGTGTATTGGTCAAAAGTACTAGATATAGAATAAGGATCAGCACATCCCCAATTGTCTCAGTAGTCCCCATACCCCATCATCTAAAAAAACAGGTACACTCAAAGATCTTGTAGAAATGGCCACAGCTGCCCATTTATTTAGGGTATTACATTATTGGAGTGGCATGCACAGCTGGGAGATTTTGCAGACTCCTCTGGTCCCAGCATCCCCCTTCCATTGCAAGGGCCAACCCTTGTGTGAGCCAAAGAACAGATGCACCTCCTGGGTTGGTACCCCACCCCAGGAGTGGGGAGGTCATGTGGCAGAGTGGCTAACGACTGCCCCCATCTGGTGCCACTGAATTTGCAGGCTAGCCTGATGAGGTTGGACAGTAACCACCCTGCCATCCGGGGTCCAGGTCTTGCTGTTCCCTAGGCCTCGTGCTGACCGGAGGCAATGAGCCCTTTTGGAGAATTCAACTCATCCCCCCTTTTCCACTGTGCCATCAATCTGCAATACTCCCAAGCTGCCACATTACATGACAGCGACAGTTGAGTTCTATGTCATACTAACTCTTTCATCCCTTTGAAGGAGGTGAAAACCCTGGAACAAAGACCCCCTGAGGAGAAAACTGGGAGAACTCATTCCCCAATCCTTAGTGCGGTCACCCCTATTGGATCAACAGGTTCAGCTGCTGAGGGCCTATGCAGAGTCTGATGGGACACAGGGAGGTGACGGAAAGCATAGGGTGTATTGGGACAATGGACTGTTATACACACAGGACATCAGGACAGAGGGAGGAGTGATGGGCAGGCAGCTTGTTGTTCCCCAGGGGTATTGTGGGTTATTGCTCAGGGTAGCTCGTGATATTCCCATGTCTGGAAATTTGGGCATTACTCACACTATGCAGCACTTGGCCCACAATTTTTATTGGCCCAATATTACCAAGCAGGTGAAGGAATACTGCAAATCCTGTCTCCGGTGTCAGGAAATAGGGAAGGCTGGAAGCAAAGCTAAGGCTGCCCTGATTCCCTTACCACTTGTGGAGGAGCCATTCCAGAAGGTTGGAATGGATATTGTGGGTCCTTTGAATACCCCAAATTCCTCAGGGAAGAGGCTTATATTGACAGTTGATTATGCTACCCGCTATCCAGAAGCCATCGCGCTGTCCTCCACTAAGGTGGACAAGATGGCAGATGCTTTGCTGGAGATTTTCTCCCATGTTGGGTTTCCACAGGAGGTTATCTCTGAGAGTGTTACTTTGTGTCAGACCTAATGAAGTGTTTGTGGGAGAAGTGTGACGTTGTACAGAGGCACATGACGCCTTTACCACTCACAAGCCAATGATCTCATAGAGAGATTTAATGGGACCCTAAAAGCTATGTTTATGGCATTTTCAGAACAGCATGGGCAGGAGTGGGAGAAATACCTGCCCCACCTGCTGTTTGCCTACAGGGAAGTGCCACAAGAGTCAATTGGGTTTTCACCCTTCAAGCTCTTGTATGGACGCAGGGTGAGGGGGCCCCTAGATTTAATATGAGGACTGGGAAGGTAAGCATGCCACCCAGGGGACTCCCATAGTGGAGTATGTGTTAAAATTCAGGGAGACATTGAAGGAGCTTACGGGCGTGGCCCAGAGCAATGTGGCAGCTGCCCAGCAAAAACAAAAGAACTAGTATGATCGTGGAGCCAAAGCTCAGTTGTATGGGGTAGGACAGGAGGTAATGGTTCTGATTGCAGTCCAAAAAGCACAAGCTGCAAGCTGATTGGGCAGGGCCATATAAAGTAGCCCGGCAGGTAAATGATGTTAATTACATTGTAGAGTTACCTGATCAAAAACACACTCACAGGATGTATCATGCGAACATGATGAAGCCATATTTTAATAGGGCTAACATGGTACTATACTTGCGGTTTGCAATCCTGGAGAAGAGTTAGGTGAGGAAGACCCTCTTCTTGACTTGTTAGCTGAGAGCAGACAGACATCATTTGTGAAGACCATCATGCTGTCACCCCAGTTGACACCTGGACTGGCCCAAGAATTGAGGACCCTTTTGCAAGACTTTGCCCCTTTATTTACAGCAAAGCCAGTAAGGATACTGCTAGCGATGCATGACATAGACACGGGGACCCTAGCACCCATACGTAGGACAGTTTACCGGGTATCAGAGACAGTCCTCAAGGACATTAGGAGGGAGGTGGCAGAGATGCTGGATCTAGGGGTGATCCAGAAATCCCACAGCCCCTGGGCCTCACCTGTAGTCCTTGTACCAAAACTGGATGGGACTACACGGTTCTGCATAAATTATGGGTTAAACCCCATCACAAATCTGATGCCCACCCAATGCCACACACAGATGAACTGCTTGAAAAATTGGGAGGGGTGACATACTTGACTATAGTAGACCTGACAAAGGGGTACTGGTAGGTGGAACTGACTGGCAGGGCTAGGGAAAGGTCAGCATTAATCATCCCGATCGGCCTGTTCGAGTTCAAGGTCATGCCCTTTGGGATGAAGAATGCACCTGCTACATTCCAGTGGTTAGTAAACCAAGGATACAGGATATGGAGAACTTTGCAGTCACCTACCTGGATGATATTGCTATCTTCAGCAATAGCTGGGAGAAACACCTGATACACCTGAGGGAAGTGTTGGGCTGAATACAGGTTGCAGGTCTGACTATTAAGGCAGAAAAGTGTCAGGTGGCTATGGCAGAGGTCGCTTATTTGGGACATATGGTGGGGTGAGGCCAACTTTGCCCAAACCAAGCAAAGACAGAGGCTATTGCATCATGGCCTACATCTGAAACCCAGAGACAAGTTAGGAGCTTTCTTGGGACAGCAGGGCATTATAGGAAATTTATTCCCAAATTTATTCCCAACTACAGCTCCCTGGCCACTCCTTTATCTGGGTTGCTGACACAGAATAAGTCTAGGAAGGTAAAATGGGATGCAGACTGTGAGCAGGCCTTCACACAGCTGAAAACCTCGCCGTGCAGGGTCCCAGTGCTGGCCAGCCCAGACTACAACCAGCCATTTGTGGTACAAACAGGTGCCTTGGGTGTGGGAATAGGGGCCATCCTCAGCCAAGTATCCAATTAGGGGAGAGAGAGTACCCCATTGTATACTTAAGCAGGAAGCTGCTTCCACGTGAACAAGTCTATTCAACAGTAGAGCAGGAATGTCTTACCTTAGTTTAGGCATTACAAAAACTGGAACCATACCTTTATGGGAGGCATTTTAAGGTCCAAATGGACCACAACCTGTTAATATGGTTAGACCAAATGTGGAAAACAAATGGGAACTTCTGAGATGGAGTATTGGCTTGCAGGCTTAAGATATGGAGATGTTGCATAGGCCTGGGTCCAAAAATGGGAGCACCAGCGGCCTATCACACATGCTGGATCTATAACAGAATTGATAAGAACTGCTTCCAATAAGGGCATGTTCCTCCCAGGTTCTACTTTAGGAGGGAGGAATGTTGCATGATAGGCCTATATCCATTTATGTGGGTTCATGTTGTGTATGCTCTAATAGACTTTACAATGGGACACTGTCTCTTTGAAAGGCTTTTAAGAATAAAATACAGAAACAAATATCCTTAATTGTTCTAATGGCTAGGATGAATCTGGTACATCTCTAGATAAGGAAGGCAGTTTTATGGAGCTAGGAAAACATAACTCTTAGAGAAAACTGTGTATCTAGCTTTCCATGACAGGAAGAGGTCAGGGGGATGACCTGGGGTGAAGGGTTAAGCCAAATGCATGGACCAGATATCACTGGGGTTGACATGATACCTGAAATGGAACCACAGTGACACCTGCAGGAAAAGGCAAACTGTTGCACTCTAATATCTGTATTGTCTTGGAATCATTAACCCCATCCCAGAGGGAAAGAAAGGTGGGTGTGTCCTAAAAATGACCCTCAGGTGTATTATCAGACTCGCATTGTGAATTCACAGCAGTTGAACAGTTTTTAGTTTTGAGTCAGGTAACCTGACCAGGCTGGTATATACTTTTACACCAGAAAGTATATGTGTAGGCCTGGAAAAATCTCTAAAACCAGACCTGAGTGTGGAGAAATTAGGCTTTTCATGTACTGAACAGAAAATTCTGATTTTAAGTCAGAATTTTGGAAACCAAGACTTTTCACCAAGGAAGCACCTGAAGCCTTTTTAAAAGGACATTCACAGGAACTGACTTGGGATACAGACTTGCTATAAACTGTTGCTTAAGGACTCTCAAAACAAGGTATAGTTTAGAATAACAGTAGCTAGTGTTTTTTTCTGTAAACCATCCAGTTTTACTTTTGATATTGTCTGCATTTCAAAGTTCTTCCAAACTGTAGAATTTTCTGTATTGCTTTTATTTTAAGTAAACTTTTATGATTTTCTTATCAACTCTGCCTGGGGGTCTGATTGTGTGATCTAACATTTAACAGAAGAGTTTTGAAAAGTCTGTGTGCCTTGAAAGATGGTACTGCTCAGCTATCATACCCAACTACTTAGGCAAGACGTAGCCAGTGGCTGTGGTGGGATTCAAATACTAAAAGTAGTGCAGAGTCAAGGGAACTTAAAACTACAGTTTCCACCCTCCCACTGGGAAAATGAAGGTGGGTAAGTCTTCCTGAACCCTTACAACTGCTCATGAGTTCTTAAAAAGAGGGATCCTCTCTGCAAACAGGAGGTCTTACTGGGCTGCCCAGGGGTTGGGGGCCAGGTGCTCGTGACGCATACAATGCCTTATCCTCCCAGAGGTTTCCTTAGTCCCCTACAAACCTGCAACCCTGTTGCCTGCCAACCCCTTTAACCAGGTGTTAATGTCTACAACACTTGCCTTCCTTACTTGGCTAGCATGGGACACCCATAGCACTTCTGAGAAGGCTACTCAGGTTGCTTTCTACCTGAGCTTCTCTCTGAGCACCCTAAATCCATCCTGTACTACCCCTACTCTGTATCCCTCCAGATCATTTGCTCCCAACTGGATTACAATGTTGGGCTTCCCAGTGCTAGCATCATCCCTCTGGTCAGGGATTGAAGTTTGGGTATGATCTGCTGCCAGGCTGCAAGGTCTCAACCAGCCTCCCTGTCCCCTTAATAATTGAATACCCCAGCACTAAGACTCTGCTCCTAATTTTCCACCATTCCTGTTTAGCCAAGAACCAGGCTCCTCCTGTGCAGACTGCATCTCACTAAAAGGCTCTTTCAGCCCAGATTGCATCTCAATCCCTGGGAGTGGTGTTAGTGTCTGTTCCATGTCATCAGTCCAGAACCCGTGTGAAGCAACCCCTTCCAGTGACACTGGAGGCTGAATATGTCTGAATAACCAAAGTCTGACCTGTTGGAATGTTTTGTAGAATCATATTTTCAATTCTGTTTATAAGTCAACTGTCCAACCACTTAGAGAGGCCTGATACCTATTTTACATAATTTGTGCAGTCCCTGTTTATATCTGCTATCAACTTTAGCTATGCTGTTTATCAACTAAATTATGTTGTTTGTATAATACTCCATCTGTAACGGCAATTGTTGCTTCACAGCCTTCTTGACTTGATCTCTTCTGTAAGAACAATTTATGTCTCAGTGGGCCCTCCTGGTAAAATAAAGGTTATATAAAGTAAATACAAATTATTGTCCTTATAAAAGACAGTCCGTTGAAGACAGCTGCTACCCAAAACGAATATGTATCCTTGGAATATCTTTAATGCTGCTTTTTAATAATACTTGGAGTATATCTAAAAACTTAAGCCAGACATTTCTTTAATATGACATAGCCTGTACTATAAAAACAATCTGTAAGAAAAAAAAACTGGACTATATCAACAATATTTGTATGTTGGCGTTACTGCCTTTACTCTGACCTCCTTCACTGATTCCTTTTAAAGCACCCCGTAACCCCTTGGGGTCAGTTAACTTTTCTGTTCATGTTGTCATCTAACAAGCAAAACAAAAATAAATGGTCAGGACTGTTTTTGTCAGGTCACATTTCAAAGTCCAATAATTAAAAATATAACAATACTTTCTTCAGCTTTGAGGTTCAGATTTATAAATATTGTATATTGCTGTAAGTAAAAATACTGTATTGCCTGATTGGTTCAGTTTCATTTAAATATCCATGTCTCTAGTCAACTCAAAATATAACTCATTCTGCTAAAAATAGAGGGAGGTTACATTCCTTAAAAATTCTGAATGTCATTTCTGGAATAATTGATCCCATGGATTTAAGCAAAATCAGATGATTAAAATAAGATTAACCATTTGACTTGATGAGACCAAAGACCCCTGAAATTAATTAGATTTGCTTTTGTGGGCAAGTGTGATTTGTTTTTTGAAATTGTACTGTAGTTTAACATAGCTTGGTTATTTATTACAACGAATGGTAGGTAAAATGTATCTTTATCTGAAGACGTATGCAACCCCCTTACCAAAGATAGCTTCATTTCAGCTCCACAGAGCTGCTTGAAGCCTCCTCCCTTCCATCCACACCAGCCTCTTTATGGCCATACAACTCATCTCTGATGACTGCAAGAGTACAACAATTATTGCAATGCAAGCAGGCATACTGAACCAGAAGTCAGCATATGCACCCATGATGAGGGACAAAAAGTGAAGAAAAACATACACACCAAATGTTAGGACAGGGGTTCGGCATGGGAAACCAGCAGTTTTGTTGTTCTGATTCCAGAATGCACCATGGAAATGGTTAAGCCATTATGAGGGATGAGAAGTTGAGAAGTTTAAAATAATAAGGAAAATGCCCATACAGGCTTTTTTGCCACTATTTTGAAACATCACTGGCCATATTGGACTGTGGGAAGCAGCCAGAGGTCATGCTGTGGGGAGTCTGTCAGGAAGGTCTCAAAGCCTTGGGTAAAACCTACCTATAGCAACAGCCATTCCAAGAACACTAGTGAAGGTTTCTGGCAATTGTAGTCCATGCAGAGAAAGTGTTACTATGGACCAATCGGAGTTTTCTTTCTCTCCCTTGTGACTTGATCAACCCACTGAAGCTTGGAGAAGTGAGACACCTACAGACTGTCTAGCCAGCTCAGATCTGCTAGAATAACAGGGAGAGACAGATGTGCTTTTAAGAGCTGAGACACTTGGTTCAATACAGCCAGAGTTCCCTGTTTGAGACTCAGAAAAACATACTTAGAGCATGGAAACTGAAGTGCCTGCCCAATGCTTAAGCTGTAAGAGCAGGGTTGCCTCGAATAAGCTTTGTTTTTGTGGGAGGTGACAGTCTGCTTTTCTAAAATCATGCTGCAGGCATCCATCCCTGCAGAGAGCCTAGACAGCAAGACCATGAGTGATTGCCTGCCTTCTGTCAGGTGAAGAGAATTGTACCCTCCAAGAGGTGAAAAGGACTGACCAGGAGTTTCACCAGATTCATCGCAGCCCACACTTTTCACAACCAGGGAGGGTGCACCATTATCTAAGAGTTCCTGCAGAAACAGAGTGGAGGATATCCCCCAAAAGATTGCCATACAGCTGCATTTTAATTTCTGTAAGTACTGAACAGGGCTATGCTCTGTGATTTGTTATTCCCTGGAGATCCAGCGAGCCTCACTGCTGGAAACTACCCTCCCCGGCTCTTTGACTGTGTGATCTTCCTCAGGGGGCATGTAAAAGTTCTAGCATTGTACAGGTTTCCTTGGAGAAATAGTGCCTTGCATTACAGACTGAAAGTAGTCCAGCAGTTCAGTCAGGTCACACATGCATCCAGAAGATATGGATCCCACGGGGCAGTGCAGTGTAGTTAGGAACCCCCTCTCCACTGTGGGACTCTCAAGTGATGTGGGGGATGCAACATCTGATTACTTGTAAGCAGTACCAGCAAAAATCTGCCATGTGGTCAGGCTAAGAAAGACCTTGAGAACATTTGTGGTATACAGTAGCCATCAACACAAGGATGGCATCCTTAAGGACCCATGCCATGATCAGGCATTTATCCCCAGTAACAGCAATTCATCTCTCACCAGTGGACATCTTTGTTCTGATACTAGAAACTGTCAGTGCATTGGGCCCCAGTCCAACTTTGGGGTAAGCTGACTGGCCAGACCTGGGGTCGGGTGGCTGCTGTAGCAGGTTGACTTTAAAGTCTTTATGGGCTGTACTCCTTCAGAGTTATCATGACTTACTAAAGCTTTTATTGAAATGTACAGTGTTTGCTGTGTAATCGGCATCTGCTAATTTCAGTATACAAATCAGATTGCTGTAAAAATCTTTTGTGTTTTTTATTGTTTCCCCCTGAACTTATCAAGCAGTGAGACCCCTTATCACTTTACTGTTTGAAGTGCCTCATAGCTCAGGTACACCAGACCTTACCAGTTAATCAGAGATGAGGGCAGCACCACTGTGGTGGATGGGACCTATAGGAAGACCTACAGTGTCCATTACAAACTGGTAATGGTGGCAGAATTCCCATACAAGTAAGATTTGCTGTGCAGAAAAAATATTACGGTAACTGTGTGAGTAATCCTCATATTGTCATTGATCATTACTAGCTTGAATCATGTCACAAGAGGAGGTGGGTGGGACCACAGAGGCCCCACAGGTACCACAGGTAAGAGGAGGGGAAAGACAGCCTACCTTTATGCCCGATTCCTTTAATGGTGAGCATAGAGAGTGGAACAATTGGTTGGAGCTGTTTGAGCATGCAGCCAAGCTCAGTGACTGGGTTGCAGCCAGCAGGCTAAAGTTCTTGGGAACTTATATTGTGCGGCAAAGCTTTGCAAAGTATATTGGGTAATGGAGCCTGATGTCAAGCAATATTGCTCTGCCGAGGGGTGCAGAAATAGCCTCTCCAGCTTGCCAAATGTACCAGCAAAAAGAAACCACTTTATTTAACCAGAAAAGGGGATGGGGGAGTCTTACCTGGACTTCAGAAGAGCATTGTGGCTCTTAGTAGTGGTGTCCTTTCCGGATGCTGGCTTGTGACCATTTTATTACGTTGGTTGTGCTTGCGCAAACCAATGTAATGTGGCAATATGGGATTTTAGGGGAGGTGTCCCTGCCGAGCCCATTGCAGTTCACAGAACCAGGGGCTTGACAGTCTACCCCATTGACCACTAGATGTGGTCCAGATGCAACTCTCTGCTGGGTGGGCTGAACAGTCATGCACTTCAAAGGACTGAAGTCACTCTAATCCAAGAGGACTTCAGCCCTTTGATTTGCATGACCATTCAGCCCACCTGGGGTGTCCAATCCCCATGTCAGCAATCCCCCACCGTAGTGTCTGACACTGGGGTGCCCAATTCCCATGTTGGCAATCCCCCCCAGTACTGTCTGACATCGTGGTGGCCGATTCCCATGTCTGTAATCCCCCCTAGCACTGTCTGACATTGGGGTGCCCAATCCCCATGTCCTCAATCCACCCCTGTACTATGGGACACTGAGTTACCCACCCCCAGTGTCCTCAGTTATGTTACTCCACTTTCTGTGTCCCCAAACATTTTTTATTCATGAAAAAAAGAAAACAGTCCCACAACATCTTTTTTTAATTAGACCTGTAAAGAAGACAATGATCCCTCGTTGTCTCCCCATCCCGACTCTACCTCTGCGCACTCACCTCCACGCACCCCCCAACCCCATACTTTCCTCCAGAGGTCAGCGGCTGGCATCTTCTGTGGAGTGGGACACATCTGCACTCTTCAAAGCTGAATGGTGAAGTGAAGAATCAAGGTAAGTGCCTTATAAGGGCAGTCAATGGTGTTTTGAACGTATGTTGATATCTTGGCCATTTTTAAGTCTTTTTGCTCCAAATTTTCAACATGGGCTTTTTGGGTCCCCACCTCATGAACACTGGCATTGTCATTTAATTACTCAGTCCTGAAAGGTGGTTTTGCAGTCCCTACACAGAATCACCTTTTGGGATGGAGTAACGAAATGACAGTGCCACTGTTCATGAGATGGGGTCCCAAAAAGCCCATGTTGAAAATTTGGTGAAATAATTCCCCAAAATGTGCACATTATGGGCGTGAGTTACAGTTTCTATGCAGGCACATAACTTTGTGAATTTTTTATATTTTCACTCCAAATTGTCAACATACAGATTTTTTCACATGACCTCATGAACAGTACAGCTGACATTTCTCACATCCTGCCGGAAACATGTTTGCTCACTTGTGGCACGGAATGGCATGATCCTTGCATGAAAGCACCTTTTGGGGCTGAGTAATGAAATGGCATTGTCACTGTTTATGAGATGGGGTCCCCAAAAAGGCCATGTTGAAAATCTGGAGCAAAACTACAAAAAAATACCCGAGTTACATGCACTCATTGACATTTTCCTACGCATGTGTGTAACTTTGCCAATTTCTCATATTTTCACTCCCAATTTTCAACATAGCCATTTTTTCTCACCACCTCATGAACACTACAGCTGTCATTTCTCACTTGCTGCCCAAAATGACTTTCTGCATCTGTGGCGTAGAATGGTGTTTTGCCATGGATTAAGACATTTTCACCTACGGGGTTTATGAGGTAAGGTGATAAGAAGACTATGTTGAACATTTGGAGTCTAAATGTGAAAAAATTACAAAGTTATGAGCCAGCCCGGTGGCGCTGAAGGTTGAGGTACAGGACACCCCACCTCGTGCCACGCCGGTGACCTGTGTTCAGGAATGAACACGGGCCGCCGAGGGTCAGCAGGGGAGGAGAAGGATCAAGCATTCCATGTACTGCTCACCTTCTCCAGGGAGGGGGTAATCAGCAGTTGGTGCACACCTGGCCCCTAATTTAGGCTGGGGCCAGCACACTGATGCTACCAATGCAGGATCAGAGGTAGGGCAGACACCTGACAGGACGCACATGGGAGCGTGTGAGCTGCCAGTGCCAGCGCCATTGCATGCTGTCCCTCTGAGGGGGTGTACACTGGAGGAAGAAAATATGCTGTGGCTGAATGATGGAGGGTGCCTTGCAGGTTCTGCCCCCGAATAACCACGGTGCCAGCCACACTGAATCCGGTCTTCGGCAGGTTTGGGAGTTCCCCACCAGCCCCACCAGGGGAGGAAAGCCCTGGGGTATCAGTCGGTGTCTGCTAGTGGACATTGAGGGATAAGACTGAGGGCTCACTCCCGAGCTAGGGCTGTGAGTAGGCACATAAAAAAAGTAGTAATAAAAAAAAAATACAAAGTTATTATGGCAACATACAAGTGTCTGCTTCCTGCACCTACATCCCGGGTTTGGAGGTGGACTCGGGAGTTGGAGGGCCGGCCGGGGGCAGTAGGATTGAGTGTCCCAGGGACTGCTCTCCTTCTCTAGGGGGAGGGGGGGGAAGAGTGTCTGACACATTGTGCATCTCTGGTGGAGGCTGGGGGTACCACTGCTGCTACTGCCTCATGCAAGGGGGAGCGAGGGAAATGCTGGCATCATTGCACATCCCCACCCCCAGGGATCTTCAAGAATTAGCATGCAAACGATTCTGGCCCTATTCCTGATGCCCCCGCCTCCACTCGGGCTCCTACAGCAACTAATAAAAGAGAGAGAGAGAGAGACTGTTGGGGCCAAAGAGAAATGTTATGGCCACAGAAATCACATATAAAGTTTATTCTTGGCCTCAGTGTGGTTGTGGGTGTGTACACAAAGCAAGAGCAGACAGACAAAATAAGTCTTTGACTTGTGCCACCATCCAGAGGAGAAAAAGAAAGAGAAAGAGAGAGACTGTTGGGGGGCCAAAGGGAAATGTTATAGTCACAGAAATCACATATAAATTTTATTCTTGGTCCCAGTGTGGCTGTGTGTGTGCACATGGCAAGAATAGGCTGGCAAAATAAATCACAAAGTTATGAGCGTGCGTTAAAGTTTACAAATGCAGGCTCATAACTTTGGCAATGTTCAATATTTTGACCCCAGATTTTCAGCATAGCCATTTCTTCACAGCACCTCATGAATGAGACAGCTGTCATTTTTCAGATCCTGGCCAAAATGTTTTTTTCATCCCGAGAGGTGATTTCGC
This sequence comes from Neoceratodus forsteri, assembly GCA_016271365.2. Classification (NCBI taxonomy): domain Eukaryota; kingdom Metazoa; phylum Chordata; order Ceratodontiformes; family Ceratodontidae; genus Neoceratodus; species Neoceratodus forsteri. Next base: position 924,243,963 of record CM057458.1, on the reverse strand, counting down.
AGTTGTGGCACAAAATCACCTTTTGGGCAGGAGTTGAAATTTTTCTCTGCGCTTGCTCATGAGGTGGGGTCATAAGAAGAGTTGAAAACCTGGAGCAAAAATATTTACAAACAAAGTTATGAGCCTGCGTGTAAATTTGTAAATGCAAGATCACAACTCTGACAATTTGCAGTATTTTAACCCCAAATTTTCAGCATAGCCATTTCTTCACAACACCTCATGAATGTGACAACTGCCATTTTTTAGATCCTGGTCAAAATGTTTTCTATTTTTTTTGCATCCCAAAGATGATTTTGCAGTTGCTGCACAAAATCACCTTTCAGGCAGGTGCTGAAATTTTTCTCTGCACTTGTTCATGAGGTGGGGTCATAGGAAGGGTCTGTTGAAAACTCTGTGCAAAAATATTCGAAGACAACAAAGCTATGAGCCTGCATTGACATTTGTGAATGTGGGCTCGTAACTTCAGCAATTTTCAATATTTTGACCCCAACTTTTCAGCATAGCCATTTCTTCACAGCACCTCATAAATTTCACAGCTGTCATTTTTCAGATCCTGGCCAAAATCTGTTTGCATCCCAAAAGGTGATTTCACAGTCGCAGTACGAAATCACCTTTTGGCAGAAGTTGAAATCTTCAAAATTTGGGCTCAGAATTGGAAAAAAAAGTTCAACAAGCAACCGACATTTGGTAGTGACAAATGCTTGTTACTAATGCAGAGAGTGTGGACTCAGAGCGCTATTTATGATTGCACCTGTTGAAACCTTCAACAATAAAACTTGCCACTAAAGGGGAACAGTTATGGATGCACAGATGTGTGTGTAAAGGATGAAACATAGAAACACAGAATCTGTCAGCAGATAAGAACCATACAGCCCACCTAGTCCGCCCATTTCCCTACTTGGTTTGGCAATTCCTACTCTTATCTGGACTGTCTTCCCCCACTCTGCTGTACAGCAGGGTGCCTTTATGTTTATCCCATGCATTTTTGAATCTCTGTACTTGTTTTTGCTTCCACCACCTCCGCTGGTAGGCTGTTCCATGAATCCACCACCTTCTCTGTGAAAAAATTCTTCCTAGCATTCCCCCTAAGCCTCTCCCCCTCCAGCCTCATATTATGTCCCCTTGTCCTTGTGCACTTTCTTCTCTGAAATATGCTCCCCTCCTGTATCCTGTTTCTTCCTCTAAGGTATTTGAAAGTCTCTATCCTATCCCCTCTCTCCCTTCTCTCTTCCAGTGAATAGATGTTAAGTTCCTGGAGTCTTTCCTCATAAGGCTTGTGGTACAGTGCATGTATCATTTTTGTTGCTCTTGTCTGGACTGCTTCCATTCTTTCTATGTTCTTTCTGAGATGTGGTCTCCAGAATTGGACACAGTATTCCAGATGAGGCCTCACCAGTGATGTATACAGTGGCATTACCACTTCGCTCCTCCTACTGGTTATTTTGTTTTGCTTTTCCAATTGTTTAGCCAGGTGAGACACACTAAGCTGAAAGCTCATTTATAGGTGCAACCTGGGAACACAGGGAAGTTAAATGACTTGCTCAGGGTCACACAGTATGCAAGTGGGGGGCTATGGGATTCAAACCCAGGTCTCCAGATTTGCAGCTCAGAGCCTTAAACCACTGCACTATATGCTCCTTCCTATGCATCCCAGCATTCTGTTTGCTTTCCCCACTGCTTTTTCACATTGTTTGGACGACTTCAGGTCATCGGAAATGATAATCCCCAGATCTATCCCTCCTGACTTGTGGTCACTAGAACCTCCCCCCCCATCCTCTATTCCTCTTTTGGGTTTCTGTGTCCCAGGTGCATTATCTTGCACTTCTCAGCATTGAAACCCAACTGCCAAACCCTTGGCCATTCCTCAAGTAGTCCTAGGTCATTTCTCATTTTATCTATCCCCTCCTGTGTCAACTCTGTTGCAGATCTTGGTGTCATCTGTGAACAGGCATACTTTCCCCTCCAGTCCCTCTACAATGTCACTTTTGAAGACACTGAATAGGACTGGACCCAGCACCGATCCCTGTGGCACCCCACTGGTCACCTCCCTCTCTTTGGATTTTATGCCATTTACTACCACCCTCTGGGTCCTGCCTATTAGCCAGTTTCCAACCCATTTTACCACTTTAGGGCCCACACCTAGATTCCCCAATTTCTTAAGCAACCTTCCATGCAGAACAGTGTCTAAGGCCTTGTTGAAATCCAGGTAGGCTACATCCACCACCCCTCCCTGATCCACCACCATGGTCACCCAGTCAAAGAAATTGATTAGATTAGTCTGACAGGACCTTCTCTCAGTGAATCCATGCTGCCTTGGGTCTTTTGCACCCAGGATGAGCAGAGATCTGAGAAAACTAGAGGAGCGGTCAAGGGTATGGCACCTGGATTTTATTTATTTATTTAGTGTTTGTTGACTGGGAAAGTGCACTAGACAAATCCTGCCTATTTTCAGGCATGACCCGGGGGAGGGGGATACAGATGAATGCCAACTGACCTTGAACCAGATTAAGCTGTTGGTGGTATTTTTAGTGAATGAGGGAAATTTGGCCAGGACACCGGGGAACTTCCCCTACTCTTTTCGATAAGTGCCATGGGATCTTTAACATTCACCTGAACTACCACTAATCCAGGCAGATGGGACTTCGGTTTAACGTCTCATCTGAAAGACGGCACCTCAGAAGTGCAGCACCCCTCTCATGCTACACTACAGTGTCAATACTGGGATATTAACCCAAGTGCCAGATGTGGGAACTGAACCCACAGCCCTCTGATCTCCCGGCCTCAATGGAAAAAAATTGCAAAATAATGCACTTAGTGCACAGAAACCCAGGGGCAAAGTACAAAATGGGTGGAATGGTATTGACAACTACCAAGCAAGAAAGAGACCTGGAGTAATCATATTGGATGACCTCATGGTGGCCAAGCAGTGCAACAAGGCAGTCAGGAGGGCAAGTGGAATGCAGGGATGCATAGGGAGGGGTATCACAAGCAGAATGAGGGAGGTGTTGTTGTCCTTGTATAGATCTCTGTTAAGACCCTACCTTGAGTACTGTGTCCAGTTCTGGAGACCACATGTCTGGGAGAATACAGAGTGGAGGTGGCCCAGAGGAGGGCAACAAAAATAGTGAAGGGTCTGCATCAAAAGCTCTATAAGGAGAGCCTAAAGAACCTCAATGTGTACACCCTGGAGGAGAAGAGGGAGAGGAGGAATATGACATAGATCTTTAAATACCTCGCAGTGGGCAAATAAGGTACAGGAGGGAAGTATTTTTCAGAAAAGGAGGTGTTCAAGAACAAGGAGACATGCTATGAAGCTGGAAGGGGTAGATTGAAGAGAGATGTGAGGAAGTACGTCAGAGAAAAAGTGGTGGATTCCTAGAACAGCCTTCCAGCGAGGTGTTGGGGCAAAAACAGTGGTGTAGTTTAAGAATGCATGGAATAGGCACAAGGGAATTGTAGTGGAAAGGAAGGGGGGAAGGGAGAAAGAGCTGATCAAGTAGGGTCTGTGGTGAGAAGGTAGGTAGGGAAAAATAGACAGACTGGGTGGGCCAAGCCACCCTTATGTGCCATCAGATTCTATGTTTCTAAACACACAGAAAGTGTTGTTAAATCTGGAAAAGAAAGTGTTATCTGTGCACCCTCTATTTTGGCTTTGCAGTGACCAGAGGTGACACGTGTGACAGTGTTTTGCGTGTGAGCCCACATCAAAAGCATTGCAGTTCAGTGTGGTGGCTCTTCTGGACTTAATTGTTACAATGATGACCGAGTTGGTGTTTAAGAGTTAAAAGGTACGTACCATTGGTACCCCAATTTATAGGATGTTTACTGGCAGCTCGATTTTCAACCCATCTTTCTCGTTATCAATAAATCTACCCTGCTATGGTGCCTCTCTCCTGCTCATCAGTCAGTTATGATTTTGAGTTTATTTGATCGACCATTATTTAAAGGTCATTACAAAGAATATGAGAAGTGAAATAAACAAACATATTCACAAACATTTTTAAAAGAGAAATACACAAGTGAGTATCAGTATACAATACTTAGCTTATTTTCCAGTATCATTAAAAAGATGCACACAGTATCATAATTCAGGTACATTTCCAATACATACTGCATCAGCTCAAATATAAGAATGAATCCCTTCAAACCCTTGGCTATTACATTATAAAGCAGCTTGAAGCAGGTTTCATATAATAAACATATGCTACAATGTATTTACGAAGTCCATATCCTTTATACAACAAAGTGACTGCATTAATGACAAGCAACTTTTAAAATGGTTTTGTACTATCACAGGAACAAAACCTAAATCCTGTTATCCAGATAGAACATAAATACTACCCTTTCTCCTCATTTTCAGTTCTTGTCTCTCCCCCTCTCTTCTCCACCTGCCCTTCTGAGTCACCTGTGTACACAACCTACCCTATCCTTTTTACTTCAACAGCACTTGTGTACTACCTCAAGCCTGCTCCTGGTACACTCATGCACTATAAATGGTTCTGTTGCATTATTACTGTTTTGTACATTTATATCTTCTTTTGTATGATTTTGGACATGTGTTGTAATTTACCTACTGTTCCACTACTGTTTATTGTTCAATATCTTGTGTTCCAACTGTTGCACAATCTTACAATATTGTATTGTTTGTACTACCCACATACTATTGTAACTGATGATCCTTCACAACCCTATGTAACCCCCTCCCCCTCGGGTCGCGCCGTGAGACGAGCAACTTGTTGTTCAGTGTGTCCTCCTGGTAAAACATTTCAATAAATAAATAAATAAATCTTTTCAAGATTCAGTGATTTATGATTTTAACCTAATAATACAGAGGAGCCCCTGATTGGGATCAGAGCCACACAAGTATTGCTATACCTAACCATATGCCATTACCATCCCTGAGGTTACCAATTTGGCTGTTCCTTCGGATAACAGAATAGTTACATTTTGTAACCGGTGGCAATAAGCCTGTCCATGAGGTCTCTCAAATTAGTTTATACCACCTGTCCAGCTTTAAGCTTATGTACTTGTGGACATGTTTTCTATCATGGCATTAATCCTGGACCTGGCGTGTGTCATACAGAAGTGGCCTACATTAGGATTATGTCCCCTTAACCTCCGGTATACTTCACACCACTAGTTCTTATCAACTGGGTAATACTATAGTAGTATTTGCAACCAGTATTGTTAGGCTAATCCTCAAGGCCCATTGTAACAGACTGCACCATATGCCCAGATTTAAGCCTACATACTAGCATATTTTCCGTTTCGCTGTTGTCGGCTCCTGGGTATGCACTGCAGAGATGGCCAATTTAAGGATAGGCCCCATTAATCCCTGTACATGTCTTGCCTCTATTTCTTACTGGTCAGTGCTGATCTAAAAACACTCAGAAATGGACCAGAAAGATTCAAGGTTTTGACAAAAAATTAGTGAGGTCCATCCAACCAGCTATAATTTACTCCCCAATTATCTAACACACTCTGCTAAAGAGGGAGCCCTAATTAATTAATAACATCCTGTGACATAGGGGATCATCCCAACAGAAATTAATGCCAGCTACCAGCAGGGGGATACTAAATCTGTCATAGGTCCAAGGAGAACCGCCCAAACTATCTCAAACTCATTAACACCTCTCAGCACCTCGGCTCCACACTAAAGCAAGAAATTACAATAAAGACCTAATGCTCCATAGTCTCAGCATGTTTATTTTACCACCCCATATTGAACAAAGTAGCCCACACAGACTAAAGCCTGCAGACTTGTATTAGTATATAAAATACCCACTTTCTGATATGGATAATAACAGTCCATAAGGCTTTTTACAGTTAGGAGCCTGTCCCTCAAAATGTTCCAGTTACTGTATTACTATGTCTAACTTTGGCCCTCATTCCATTTCATATCACTATCCTGCCAACAGCTTTTTTTGGGTTTAAACAGGTTTTCAGTTGTCGCAGGCAGTACTCACATTAGGACCATAACAACAACCATTAGCAACCCTGCTAACACTCTGCCACTGTTCAGTTAAATGGGCTGTTTTTGCTAATTTAATTTCACAATCACTTAGAGATGTAGGGAAACCCTATCCTCCATGGGCACCCTATTTGAAGGCAAATATGCCTAGTTAAGAACAATGTCCCTAACTACAGATCAACATAAAATAAATAACAGATGGAGTGTGTCAGCAGACTCCCAACAGCGACAAAAGGAAAATATTTACAAGCTGCAGCAAACATACAACCTTAATGCAGCATCCCTAGCCCATACAGACTAACCATAATAAATTGTAAAAATAAAACGAAATTCCTTAAATTATAAAATGTCCCCTTCCGTGTGAAAATAAAGGGATATCAATCCTCTTGGCAGCAGATCAGCATTTTTCTAAGGCTTAAGATGTATTCATAGTCCTTTGCAAACATTTTCTTTTATATAAATGCCAGTTTAATGGGTATCTTCAACTTTCCACAAACCAAAGTGCTTTAATGTCTTTGCTGATTAAAACCATTTAACACAGAACAGTAAGGTCAGATAGATGTAATAAGTGAAGTTAAGGCTCCAATTTCCATCATCAACAGAGCACTGAAAGGCAACAGAAATCCTACCATTCCAGTGGTCTTATGGCCTTATTTATTTTGGAGGTTTTATTTGAAGAGCCCAGTCAGGTAATTATATCAAAGACTCCTTGCACTTCACAAACAATCATTGAGAATAAAAGGAAATTACCTTTTAAATAGGGCAATACCTCCAGTCATGCTCCAACCAGGCTCTTCAAGTTACTGAAACAGCATCTTTCTAATATTCAATAGACCTAAAAAAAGTCAAAAACAGGCTCCTGTTGCTTTATTTCCTTAAACTTTTCTTCAGGTGCTACCGAATGAGCAGTTATTCAATCCTAGAAAATAAAAAAATAAAAGAATCACTCTTCTGAGTGCAATAGTTAAGTAATTCAATGAGAGATATAAACCCCCATCCACAAGCAATGACGGCATGTATGTCTTCAATAAGGGTGAATCCAGCACATCAGCACTTACAGTGCACAGACATATCTATTTTATTGTCTTTTCCTGGGCTTCCATGGTAGCACCATTGTAAAATACTTCTGTTCACCATTAATACCACAGCTTGTAAAGATTTTTAAAATCACTAAGGGCTTCAAGGAATATTCAGGTAAAGTTCATAATTAGTGACAAAAGAGCATCCCATATAATATTTCCCTGGTATCACTCGAATGCTGCTTTATTTCAAATATGCTTTCTGGCTCAGTTAAATGGAAAAAAGCATGTGCTGGACAAAAATAAGTATGTTTCACATCAGTACCTTGCCAGCATTTATAAACTCTGAAATGGCTATGCTTACCAAACTGCCAGCACATATCTCCACATGGAGTCCAAGTAGCAAGCAGACATCAAAGGCACACCGAGTCATTTGTCCTCACTTTATTATTTGCTCTATAACATTTAGCCAAAAAGCTACAAAGACTATTTACTAGTGGCTCAGCATATATTGTGGCATAAATGATATAAAAACTTAAAATCCTTATAAGCCTTGTAACAATTCTCAAAAACTCGGAGTGGTGGCGTAGAGCGGAGCAGCAGTGCTGATGCTACAACCGGCATCCTCCCAAGTCCTGATCCTAACATTTTCAGTCCACCGAACCCGATCCTGATCCTTTTGGTGCCACCCAAATCACAGTAATTTACTTCTCTTACTGTTCTTTCAGAGGAAAGTCATGGAGGAGAGATTACTGTTTCTGTTGCCTCACATCTGATCTTGCTTGTCATCCTTGCTGACGCTCCATGTCTATTTGCTGTCCCTCTCTCCACCCAACTCATGGACACAGTACTGAGATAGTTTCCTGAGAAGGCCACTTTACCTACCCCATGGTCTGGCTATGAACACATAAACCTACTTGCCATAACGGGCTAACATTATGTCAGTTCCTTTAGTTCAGTTCAGCTCAGTCTGAGTACGGTGCTGGCTGCCCCTCTGGCAGCACTTTTTAGCATGTCATTGGAAATGGGAGAAGTTCCAGAGGACTGGAGGAGGGCAGATATGGTCCCTCTGCACAAAAGCGACAGTAGAGAGGATGCTAAAACTACAGGCCAGTCAGTCTCACACCAGTGGTGGGGAAGTTAATGGAGACACTACTGAAAGAGAGACTTAGGGAGCACCTGGAGGCAAAAGGGCTGCAGGAACACCAGCCGGATAGTTTCACAGGGGAGAGGTCATGTCAAAATAATCTCATAGATTACTTTGGCTGGGTTACCAGGGAGGTGGGTCAAGGGAGAACAGTAGAAGTGACCTATCTGGACTTCAGTAAGGCTTTTGAGACTTTAAATTCACAAGCATCGATGTATCTCCTCTTTTAAACAAGTTAGACTTTACTAAAGTCTAACTTGTTTAAAAGAGAAGAGAAATTGACACTTGAGAATACACAAGGAACTGTGCCACAAACAAAAAGTAAAACTAAATGTGACACAGCCCTGCATCATTAGAGTGGCTGCAAGGTTAAAGTATAAATATAAAGAAGGATTAATCCTTATGTTGATGTATATTACTGATAAAGTAAGAGATAGAAAATAAGAGTTTAAACTCATGAAGTAAGCAAAGCGCCTTACTAAACTGTGACACACATGAAAATAAGTAGTAAACAAAAAAGAAAGTGAGCCACAGTTTGAACATGTCGCCAGCAATTATTCAAAGCACTAGGTACCTCACTAAAGTTACCTGCAAAGAACCATATAAACAAACACAACCTTAGTGTCTGTACAATGTAAGAACATATGAAACATAGGTGAACTGGGGAGGTGGCAAAAGGAGTGAAAAGGGCATGGTCGGCACAGTTCACACACCAAAAAGAAAGGGGGGAACAGGTTTGATGCTCTGACACTGGAGGGGTGGAGGAGAGGGTGAAGAGATACAGGGGTGGATGAGGGTACAAGGGGACTGTGCAGTGAGAGGTCAAAGGGTAAAAGGAGGGAAGAGCAAGGAGGGACAGGGTGGGGCATGGCAGCAGCAGGGCAGAAGTGCGAGGAGGATGGGGAGGGGAGAGCAGCAAGCAGGAGGAAAGGAGGATGGAGGGGGGCACTGGAAGCAGGCAGAGATCCTACAGGAAGAGAATCCAGGAATGGTTACATGGAAGGGGGCTTAAGTGGAGCAAGGGAGGAGGGGTGTGTTGGTGGTGGGGGACTCCATACTTAAGGGGAACAGATGGAGCAGTAGAGTGGAACGGCATAGTCGCATATGAGTGGAAGCTATACCAGGTCTAAGGGCAGACTGTGCGGAGCAATCAACTCTAAGGTGTGTGGAGAGGGGCAGGGGGAGACCACACACTGTGGTGCACATAGGGACTAATGACCTGTCGGAAAAACTGTGGAAGTGGTGAAGGAAAGATTTGGAGGATTAGGAAGGCCGTGCAAAGAGGTAAGGGAGACAGTTGCCTTCTTGGAGGTGCTCCCAGTACCCGTGTGAGTGCAATGAGGAAGGAGGATTAAGAATTCAAGCTTGGCTGGAGGGTGGTATAGATCAAAAGAATGCGGGTGGGTGGGGGTTGGGGACAGACCTAGGAAAATAATGAACTGTATGCAGGAGATAGGCTGTACCCTAAGTGGGGAGGAAGGGGTATTAAAGCAAAAGCTGCAGGGGTATATGGCAACAAAAGTGGATTTAAACTAGTTGGGAGGTGACTGGGGGTCATACGGTAGGCAAGGTACCCAGAGACCATGTGAACCTACCCCTCAAGCTAGTATGAAAGAATTGGGGGACTTAGTACAGAAGGGGCAAGGTAGGAAATGGGAGCTGGAAAAGGAGGGGAGGGTGATGGGGTGGAGGGTGGGCTCTGTGAATGCGAGAAGCCTAAGCAACAAGGCAGCGGAGCTACAGGCGCTCTTGGTGGCAGGGAGGGTGGACATTGTGGCCACCACAGAAACGTGGGCCACAGAGTACCAGGACTGGGATCTGATAATCCCAGGGTTTAGACTGTACAGAAAAGACCATGGGGAGGGGGAGTGAGGGGTGGCTGTCTATGTGAGGAAGGGGATCAAATGTACAAGGGATGAATGGGAAGAGAGGAAAATGGACTACAGTTTCTGGACTCCAGGGGAAGGAAGTTGCGGTTTGGGGAGGTGTAGAGTTCATCATCCCAGACAGTGGAAAGGGACAGGGAACTGGTGGACCAAATCAGGAGGGTATGTAGGAGGGGGGAAGGTGGTCATAGTGGGGGATTTCAACCTGCTGGGGGTGGACTGGACTGTGGTGGTCACCTCCAGTGCTAGGGATAGGGTCCTCCTGGACATGTTCCAGGGAGAGTTCCTGCCACAGCTGGCTGCAGAACCCACTAGAGTAGGGAACACGCTGGACCTGGTACTATCTAACAGTGAGGCAGTGAGGGACATAAGACTAGAGGATCTGTTAGCTGACAGCAATCATAAAACGGTGTGGTTTAACATCACAATGAGCAGAGAGCCAGAGGGATCAGCAACAAAGGTGGTGGATTTCAGGAAGGTGGACCTCGGAAGAATGAGGGAATTGCTGAAGGGGAGACTTGAGGGCATAAAGCGGAGGATGGAGACAGCGCAGAAATGGGACATAATAAAGCAAGGAATCATAGAGGTGAGAGAAATGTGCACCAGGCTACAGAGTAAGAAGAGGAGGGTAAAGAGACCATGCTGGCTGAACAGGGAGGTGATAGAGGGGATGTGGGCAAAAAGAGTGGCATACCTGAAGTTCAGAAGGATGGGGAAGGAGGAAGACAGAGAGCAGTACACTAAATGGTTTAAGGAGGTGACCAAAGAAGGTAAGAGGTGCGAAAGCCACAAGGGAACTCAGATTAGTGCAGGGAATAAAAGGGGAGGGGGGACTTTTTAGATACGTCAGGGAGAAAAGGAAGTGCAGGGACAGTATAGTGAGGATTAAAAGGGGGGAGGAGTGGGTGGAAAAGGGGAAGGAACAAGCGGAGGCACTGAAATAGTACTTCTGCTTAGTGTTCACAAGGGAGGAGGGGGGTCCATTACCACCCTGGTCTGGGAGGAAGGGGAGTGGGGGAGGTGAGGTAACAGATGGCAGGATAGAGGGTAGCAGAGTTCTGGAGGGACTGAGAGTGCTAAATATGAATAAAGCACTGGCACCAGATGGTATCCACCCCAGGGTGCTGTGGGAGATGGCAGATGTTCTAGCGGAACCACTGGCAGACCTGTTCAGCACCTCCCTGGAAACAAGGAGGTTCTTCAGGACTGGAGGATGGCCTATGTAGTACTGCTACATAAGAGGTCCAAGGGATGAGCCAGGAAACTATAGGCCAGTCAGTCTGATGTCCATAGTGGGAAAGCTTATGGACACAATACTAAAAGAAAGGCTGGTGGCATTTCTGGAGGGCAATAACCTGCAGGATGGGAGGCAGCATGGGTTCATCTCAGGGAGATCCCACCAAACCAATCTTATACAGTACTATGGCTGGGTGATGAGGGAGCTAGATGGGAGCCATGCTGTGGATGTGCTGTTCCTGGATTTCAGCAAGGCCTTTGAATCAGTGCTCCATGGGCGACTAGGGGTGAAGTTGTCTGGGGTGGGAGTGGGGACAAAGATGGCATGTTGGATCTCAAACTGGCTACGGGATAGGCTACAAGGGTGGTGGTGGTGGTGGTGGTGGTGCTGGGCAGTCTCAGAGCCTAGATCCGTGATGAGCGGGGTGCCACAGGGCTTGGTGCTGGGTCCAGCGCTGTTTGGGCTATTCATCTCGGACATTGCACAGGTGGTGAGCAGGATTAGCCTGTTCACCGATGACACCAAAATGGGTGCAGTAGTAGACAATGTAGTAGACAATAAAGGAGGATTGATGTAACTACAGAGGGACCTGACCAAGCTGGAGGACTGGTCAGGGGAAGTGGCAGCTGGGGTTCAATGCGAAAAAATGCAAGGTGTTGCATTTTGGGGCTAGGAACCCAAGAATAGAATACTGGCTAGGGGGATCAAGCTGGGGATCAACAAGGAGGAAAAGGGCCTGGGGTATTGATAACAGTGAGCATGAACAATACTGCCCAATGCAGGAGAGTGGCAGCAAAGGCAAACAAGATGCTGGGGTGCATAGCATGGGGATTCACGTCCAGACGCAGGGAGGAGATCTTGCCCCTCTACAGGTCGCTGATCAGGCTGCACTTGGGAGTACTGTTTGCAGTTCTGGAGGCCATACCTGATGTGGGATGTCAATCTGCTGGAGGGAGTGCAGCGGAGGGGGATTCAGGGGATGGAGGGAAAGGACTATGAGATGAGTTTGAGGGAACTGAATATGTACACGCTGGAAGAGAGGCGGGATGGGGGGACATGATTGAGACCCTCAAGTACCTGAAAGGTATCAACAAGGTGGGTGGAAGAGGTGTTTAAACTAAGAAGCGGGAGGGAAACTAGGGGGTGCGAGCTAAGAATAGCGGGAAGGGAATTCAGGAGGGAGGTGAGGCGGCATTACTTCACAGAGAGAGTGTTTGCGAGGTGGAATGCACTACCAGAAGGGGTGATATCAAGCAAAAATGTGGTTGGCTTTAAGAACACTTGGGATGGAGTGCAGGGGGTGGGTAAGGGTAGGCAAGGAGGACAACAATGGGAGGTTAAGGGGTATGGGGGTGGGGCAGCTGCCTGCTAGGGAGCTATCTGCACATTCAAGCAGACTTTGATAGACCAGTAGGTCTGTTCTGCTGGCACTTTCGTATGTTTGTATGTTATACATATTTTTCTACATCTAAAGAAAATGATATTATAAAATGTTACTATAAGCTATAACAAAATGCTAAAATGTAGACAATGAAATAAATAAATATAAAAGAACAACCGAAGGGGCATGAGGCATTTATATACTATGTGTTCACTAGAAATGTTATCTAAAGTGGGTTCCAATAACATATGGACTAATTACCCACCAAGTAGAAAGTTATAAATATTTACATGGAATATCAGAGGGATATCCAGCATATATGTATCTTATACATAAAACAATGTGACAGACAATGTGTAGAAAAGGAAAGTAAATAAATTTAAACAAAAATTAATCTAATTTAAATATACCACCAGGTTTGGTCCTCAGAAGAAGCAAGATAGCTTCAAGATTATACATGCAAAACACATTGATACGTAAACCTCAGAAAAAGAGGTAACTATGAAATTTACTTTAAACAATGATTATGTTAAAAAAAAAAAAAGGAGAGAAACAACTAAAAAGTAAAACATAAATTTCCTTTGTGCATTAGTAGTAGAAAAGCATGAACAAACCTGGACCATCACATATGGGTGGGCTATTATGATTTTACTGTTAATTTTTTGATGTATATATTTATGTAGCTGTAGCTGTCTAATGTATGACTGCATAGTATTTCTTTGCTTTAATAAAAGATAGAGACAAGAATATAAGCTTTAGAATTCTGTTTATTGTTCATGATATAATTTATAACAACAGTTCATTTAAATCAGGTAACTAGAGATGGCTCTATGTCAAGATAGTAAATATATGAATCAATGTGTAACCCTCCTCTGGGGACTTACCTGTAATTGCCCTGATTTGTCCCCTGGTTTGCTGACATTTAACGTGTCCCCACATTTTCTCCCTGCCAGCATGCTGCATTTTCTGCCCCTTGGGGCATAATCCAGTGGTTGCGAGCTGCCGGCATGTTGATTCAGCCGGCATTCGTGTAAGTGCAAGGGTCGCTTTGATATGCTGACCACCATGGCAGTCAGCTGAACGGGGAGTTTGTCTGTGGTCCCGGTGCCCCTCCTAGTGAGTTTGGGGACCGGAGATCCAAGGAGAATCAAGCAGAGGCCCATGGTTGCTGCACAAAGAGAATGGGACAGCAGGGCTGCTCGGGGGGCTTATGCATATTAATGAGCAGCCCAATACATATTAATGAGTCACTGCCAGCCACTTGGGGACTGTTTCGGCAGCAGAGCTGCTGGGAGCCTTCAAATGAGGTGAGCTTGTTCAACAGGGGGTAGTTGGGGCTATGATCTGTTGGGTGGTTGGTGTGGATCAAGGAGTGTGTTGAGCAGCACCAGAGGTAAAAAGAGGAGAAACTGCACCATACTGTGTAGGACTCCTGGTAAACAAATGGGAGCAGACATGTTTGACATTTAACCACAGTGTTGCAGCCAATCAAAGATCTAGGTGCCCAAACTGGACACAGAGGGACTCTTGAGAAAAGGAGGGGACTAATTCTGGTGCCTAGATCATGCCCCAATAAACAAACACGAAATATTGATCACTATGGATATTGATTACTGAAAGACTTCAACAGCCAATCAGAATGCTGGGTTTTCGAGTACTACAGTGTGGACTTTCTGGGATTTCTTCAGTCTGTGGTTGGGCTCTGTACGAGTGAGGACTGTGCTGAGAGAGTGGGCATTGCATTTCAGGGGCTTTACAGGCTCCCATTTGGACAGGGTTGTCGGCAGAAGTGGATTGGAGAGGGACAGCAGGAAGAACATTTGTGCTGATGATGCTGAGCTCGCAGAATCACCTCAACTTGCCAGCTGGGACCTAGTAGGAACAGAGGTGAGTCCAGTGGATGCCAGGAGTGATGTGGCTGGGGAACTGGTGGAAAGGTGCCAGTCGAAGGGAAAACAAATTAATGTAAAAAAAAAAAGTTTCACGCTGAGGTATGCTAATTGGCGGTGTCTTTTATCCCTGGTATCACAGAAGTATGTCAGTGGTCCCATGACCGCTAGAGTTGCTAGGCAGCACTAGTCCCCAACAAATGTAACTTTGAGCTGTTCCCCAGTCTGGTGCTAAAAATACATATACGGATTGTCAAGGTATACCCTTCCCTAGTCCTTACCCCCTGAATAAAGCTGTGAATTTGTTTGTTGAAACTGCTGTGGTGGTGAACTTCATTACATGCACTTATTGCTGAGATATGTGGTTTATGGTGGAACAAGGTATTTGGGGACACAGTGTGCAGAGTGGTTGATTGGGGAGGTGGGCAGGCACAGCATCCCAGGGGGCTGTGTCAAGCAGTTATCTGGCCCACCGATACTTTACTCTGGGTAGAGGCACTGCACTATTTTCAATATTTCTGGGAACGATCCCCCAATTGTCACTGTAGCAGGACCCAAGACCCTTGCCTGGTATAAGTTGGCAAAGGGGGTTAGCCCACTGGCATATGGCACTGGAGCTACAAATATAAAGTATATTTTATACAAAAACTTTTGTTCTATATAAATAGATCCTGATGAAGTAATGAGAAACACTATGAAACACTGATAAAAAAATATGTGATGGTCTAAATAAATACAAGATATTAAAACATATCCCATGAATGGGTCATATTGTTTGCAAAGGTGTGTATAGGTGGTAAATGGTAGCCACTCAAGTCATAGCTGGATAAAAAGTTCCCCAGATTTTATTTTAGGAATCACGGAGAAAGATGTGCTGAAAGAAATCCAAAAACTTTTGTTAAAAGTCACCTGGGCTGGACGGAGTGGAAATTAGGTTCCTGAAAGATGCTGCCAGCACTCTGTCCCCAGCAATAACAAAATTGTTTAATAACAGTTTAATAGAGAGTCTTTTTCTTCAGGAATGGAAGCAGGCAAAAGTTATACCCATTTTTAAAGGTGGGAACGCATATGACCCTTCTAACTATATCCGTACTATCAAAGTTGTTAGAGAACTGTTTTCAACCAACTTTATTCATATTTGGATCAACATCAGAAACTTACCCAACATCAACACAGGTTTAGACCTGGATATTCGATGAGCGCCACACTAGTGGACTTCTTAGGTTGAGTGGCACAAGCATTGGATGCCAGGGCCTCCATGGGCACGGTGTTTGTCAATTTATCTAAAGCTTTTGATTTAGTTAATCATAACATTTTACTTATGAGAATGGAACAAATTGGGTTGGTCTCAGGCCCTTTAAAGTGGTTTAAATCCTATTTATATAAAAGAACCCAAAAGGTGGTAATACATGAATATTCATCAGACCCGAGGCACCTCACAAAGGGTGTTTCCCAAGGCTCAGTTTATGCTAACGATTTACCAAAATGTGTAACGATGTGTCATATTGAACTATATGCTGATGACACAGTGCTGTTGGCATCCAACAGTTCATTGGACCTAATGCAGAATAAACTACAGAAGGATTTTGATTCCCTTCAGGAATGCTTTAGAGAATCACAATTAGTGATGAGTACTAAAAAAAACTCAAGTTGTGCATGTTCAAGGAAAGTAGTGTTACAAAATAAGAATCTAAATGTGGATATTGTAACTAGTGAAGGGATTCATTTAACTGATGTAATCTCATATAAATACATAGGGGTAGAACTGGATAGATGTTTGACGTTTAGTATTCATATAGAGAATATAACTAGAAAGGTCAACACAAGAATAAGGACTTTAAGAAGGTCTGCCTCTATAGTAATGCAACAAATACATAATACTTTAGCCATCTAACTTATTCTCCCTATCTTGGAATATGGGAGTTTAGTTTATGGTTTTGCTGGATGTAAGGATTTGGAAACATTGGAAAAATCTTATTTTCGACTAGCAAGGTTTGTATCTGGCTGTTCTATTAGAACTCACCATTGCACCATACTTCAGTCCCTAAATTGGGGAAGTTTAACCATGCGTAGGCTGAAGCAATATTCCATTTTAATTTATAAGGTCAGTAACAAGCTCATTAATGGAAATCTGACTATAGAGACCCAAAGGAATCTCCATTTATATCAACTAAGGGACACCGTTCATCATGGTGTCAGTTTCCCCAAAGCAAAGACCAAATATGGAACCATGTCTTTTCAGTTTAATGCTGCTAAAATCTGGAATCAAATTCCATCCCTGTGAGAAATTTGACCTATAGTCACAGTCTCAAATCTGCCTTAAACAAGTGTCATGTAGAAGATTGTAATTGTATGTGGTGTTTAGTTCCTAATTATTGGTTTACTTTTTGGATTTATGGAGTGATGATTGTTTCCATTGTTTACGTTGTACTGCCAAGTGATCTGTTGAAACTTTGTACTGTATATAGGACAACTTTGTTAACTAGGTCCTTGGCCAAAAGTTTTATCCTGTCAAAATAAATTTTAACTAACTTTAACTAACATAGGAGAGTGACTAGTGAGGTGCCACAGGGTTCAGTGCTGGACCTGTCCTCTTCAATGTTTTATAAGTAACATTGCAGACAGCTTGAAGAAGATGAATCAGCATTTATATAGCGCTTTTCATACACACTGTATCCCAAAGTGCTTTACAACTTGGCTGGCGAGTATAGCCTAGAGGTTACAATAACTAGCTGTGAATGAGCTTGGTACTTACAGACCTGGGTTTAATCCCATAGCCTCCACTTGCATACTCTATGACTCTGAGCAAGTCACTTAACCTGCCCAAAGCTCCCGGTCACCCCTGAAAACAGGCACTTGACCCTAGTGGATCTTACCCAGTTAACAAAGAATAAATAAATAAATAACAAGCAATGCTAGACTGGTAGTGAAGTGACTGAATGTGTAGTGGCAACCATATCACACATCAACACCCACACACAGCCTAGACAATTGCATGAACCGGTTTTATGGGAAGGGAGATATTGATCAGGACACCGGGAATGTCCGCTACTCTTTGTGAAGAATGCCCTGGGTTCTTTTACTTCCACCTGAACACCCACCAGGACAACACCAAGATGGGTAGAAAGGACCTCGGTTCAATGTTTCATCCTAAGGAGAGCACACCCCAACAGTACAGCATCCCCTTAATACTGCACTCAGGTGCCAGCGTTTTAGGTATGAGTCCAGTCCCAGTGTGGGATGAGAACCCATGACCTTCTGGTCCAGAGGCGGATGTGCTACTACCAACTGAGCAACACTGGTCCCTTGAAGGGAAACTGTGTGTCTTTGTGGATGACACAAAAACCTGCAACAGGGTTGACATTCAGAAATGGGGTGGACAGAATAGAATGGGATCTGAGAAAACTAGAGGAATGGTCTGGGGGTGCCAGCTGGGTTTCAATGCCAAAACTTACAAGGCTATGCAATTAGAGCTGCAGAACTCAGAGGCTATGTATATGATGAAGGGAGTGTAGCTTATAGTCACCAATCAAGAAAGAGACTTGGGGTCATCATATGTGATGACCTCAGGGTGGCTGGACACTGTAACAAAGCAGTGAGAAAGGCTGGCAGGATGCTGGGGTGCAAAGAGAGAGGGATTTCTAGCAGGAGGAGGAGGGAGGTGGTGCTGCCATTATATCGCTTACTGGTGAGGCCCCTGGAGTACTGTGTCCAGCTCTGGAGGCCACACCTCTACAAGGACACTGAAATTGTGGAGGTGGTGCAGAGGAGGGCAACCAAAATAGTGAGGGGGTTGCACAAGAAGCCATATAAGAAAAGGCTGTAGGAAATGAACATTTATTCCCTGGAAGAGAGGAGAGTGAGAGGGGACATGATTGAAACCTACAAGTACCACAGAAATGAACAAGGTACAAGTGGAGGGTCTATTTCAGGGAAAGAAAGGTACTAAAGAATCATAACACTGCAGCAGTTGGGGGAAGGAGGTAGGCTTATGGGCAGACTAGATGGATCTGGAGGTCCCCTTCTGCAGTCACTTTCTATGTTACTAGAACAAGGAGCATGAAATAAAATTAAAAGGGGGGACATTTAGTTGAGATGTGCACAAATACTTCTTCACAGAAAGGGTAGTGAATGATTGAGATAGCTTGCCAGAGGAAGTAGTAGGGGCAAAGACTGTGGGGAGCTTTAAGCATGCATGGGATAGGCACAGGGCATATTAGATAGAGGAATGGGGGAGGGAGTGACACCTATGACCAACTAGGGTCAGTGGTGACAGAATAGGCAGGGACGAGGGCCAGACTGGGTGGGCCTAAAGGTCCTTTTCTGCCGACAAAATCTATGGTTCTATGAGCTGTCAGGGATGCTCACACATTGAACTGTGGCAGAACTTTTCATGTACTTGCACTCCATGCAATGTCTGCTGACTGCTGACCACCACAATCACATTTGGCAGTAGAGTTTAAACTTATTTTTAATCATATTCACAACAGTTTTGTATTAGTGTTGAGAGGGTAACAGTCTGAGCTGGTGGATGGGCAAATGCAGCTTAAATATTGGGAGTCATAGTCAGGAGCAGAATCAGCTGATCCCTAACCTCAGACACCCACTAGTCAGGCAAGCAGAATCAGTGGGACAGGCACAGGAGTCAGAGGTGGGGAGCAGAATAAGCAGGAAAGACAAGGAAGCTATCAGTTGTTTATTAAAAAAAAACATGCTGCTACAACATAGGTGCAGATAGGTGCAGAGAAAACTCTGCACCTATGTTGCAGAAAGAGCCAGCTTGCAGTACAGTAACATGAGCAGTGAGAGGACATCAGTGATATTACAGGTGGAGAGGGATTTTCTAAATGAAGTCCTAGTACTGCTACAGGTATGAAGAAAATAACATTGAATGCATTTTATTTTAAATGAATAAAACTTGCATTACTGTTCAAGGAGCACTTGTGTAAGGTATGTGCCATGTGGCTGGGAGGCTTAAACTAGAAAACTGGTAACTGTTCCCCTTTAAGTATGCCACCAAATTTGAAGTCGTGTGGGACATATCGTAGATTTTCAGAGCTCAAAGTCACAGTATGGATCCATGAGATGATAAAGGAAGATATCACCCTTAGGGAAATAAAGGGAGCCATCAATAAAGTTTTTAATGAGACAGTGGGGGCCACTGCAGAGCTGCAAATGTAGATAGTCCAGCTAAAAGTAAAGCTAGAGCACCCTAATGCACAAAATACAGAGGCACTGACCAGGCAAGGAGTTGGGAGAAGAAACCTTGGACAGACATGTAGCCTGTGCTGATCAAATCATTGAGTTGGAGGCTGGAGGGTCAAGTGTGTTGGGTGTGTGGTGACCTGTGCCACTACGCACGGCAGTGTCCACAATGAAAGAGCCTGGTAGGATCAGGGAAGTAATCAGGCAGTGGTCAGGGTCCAGACCACTTCCAGTGAATGGAATGGTCCCCAACAGAAAATTATAACTGCTGCCACCATACTATCAGGTTACTAACTTCTGGGACAGATTGAAGGCCCTCCATGTACGATTTTGGTGGATTCTGTTACACATTGCCCACTATGCACTCACAGCTGGGGGTGCTAGACAAAGGAAAGTCATAATGGAAATGGTTTTCTTGCTGTGAATCCTGTCGGGCATTGTTTGCTGATCTGCCATCTTGCCAAAATCTTCCTTGTTCTGTTTCTTAACTGATAGATACAAACAGTACAAAAATGCATTTAATTCACTTGGAGATAGGACAGGGATATTCAAAGGTTTGCACATGGCGCAACGGTGCTGCTAATCGCAACCACTGATGCCTTGATGCGATGTTCAAAGGGAAATGTCGCACTCGCGCCAAATCCGATGCACTGGGGTGCACCAGTATCGTATGAGGCGCAGCGCGGGCGCGGGGTCGCATGGCTGGGCGCGCACATCCCGATATTCAGTCTGGGATGTGCGTGGCATATGCAGGCATACCCGCCTTTGGCGCTGCACAGAGGGGCGCAAAGATCTGCCATGAAGAAAAGGAGCAAGTTCTGGCCACCCATAGGTGAGCTGCCGTATTGCAGGGCACAACATGGCAGCCGCCAGCCGTGGGTGGCCACCTGACCTCCAGAGCCACGGTCCAGTTGTTGCACCCCCCCGCCCGCTCATGGGCTTAAGTAAAAAGAAATACTTCCTGATGGTCCAGTGGACCCGATCCCAAGCCTGATCGCGGACTTCTGTAAACGTAACGTCCCCTCGTGGTCCAGGGTATCCCACTACCCACCACGCCTGTTCAGACCCACCACCTGCTCCCCTCCCCAGTCAGCGGCGGGAGGCAGCTTCACCTGCAAGCATCCGTCAGCCGCTGACTGAACAGACCAGTATGGCTGCTACACCCATTGGTCCATTGTGTGGGCCAATGGGCATGTAGACCATATTGTACTATTGACAGTCCTGAAATGAATGAAGTCACATTTCGGACTCGTGTAGTACAATATGGCTTGTATGTCCATTGGCCTACTTAGGCAGTTCCAATGGGCGACAGCCATACTGCACGCTGTCCATCGGCAGGCGGATGGGCGGCTTGGCGGTGGGAGCTGCCACCACTGCTGACCGGAAGCGGGGTGGTGGGTCTGAGGCGGCGGGAGGGGAGGAGGAGGTACCACTGGACCACCAGGGACATTAAGTTTACAAGCCCTTGATCGGGCTTCGGTTTGGTCACTGGACCACCAGGGAGTATTTATTATTATTTAAGCCTGCAATCGGGCTTGGGAGCAGGTCCACTGGACCACCAGGGATATTTGTATTTTACATATGCCCACGATCGAGTGTTGGGGTGAGTTGGCTGCCATGGGACAGGGGCCATCAGTCCCTGTCGGCTGAAGCCTGGCAGGGTGCCAGGCACAAGTCGCTGGGGAGAGGTGCACCTGCATGCAAATAGGGCCATAATGACATGCAAATGGCCCCATTTGTGCCTTGCATGCATAATGGCCCTATTTGCATACCCAGCACTGAATAGCATGGTTCTTGTGCCTAGCACATCTGCACTTGCGCTGGTGCATCCCCCTGCTCCACACTTACCACTTGTGCTGGCGCAGTGCCACTGCACCCTGTGCAATGCGGGCAGCCACAGTGCCATATTCAACCGTGCTGAGCCATAGCAGCAGCAACGTTGAATATCGCCCAGACCACGCCCTGGCGTAGCCCAGTTGTGCTGTCTCCAGGCTTATGCCCCTACCTGGCGTATTCTGAATATCTCACCCAGAATGTGAAACTCAGCAGGTTTGTTTTGTGAAACTACTGTAGCTACAGCTATTTTGTGGAGACACAATACCGATTTTAAGTTTGGTCACTAGGTTAACCTTTTATAGTTAAATGTGTTTTTGAAGTATTTTACACAGAAATTAATTTTAAATAGTTTTGCAGACCATGTAATTTAGTTTTGATTGCTTTTTTCTTGCCTTCCATCAATTATTTCTCACTTTTCTTCTTCCAGATTGAGGAATGAAGAGGTTGTGTCCTCCATCTTGTCTACAGATGAGCATTTAAGTGCTGTGAGTGTGGACCCCTCAGAATGCAAGGTAAGATGATGTGAAAACTATCATTTTATTTAACATAAAATGACAGTTGTGAAAGTGCAGTGGAATAACCTGTGTGTATCTCTGGCTTATGACTGAAGGAGAGGGTCCACGTATAGTATAATTACTGACAACTGCATACTGAGGAAATCCGTATGGTTTACTCCTGGGGCATATGCCAGGATGCTATGTCTAAGCACAGTTATGTGAGGTGATGAAGAAAATTGGTTTACATTTCACACAACCAATTTTATGTTTCGAATCCTTTGCACAGTATTACAGCTCTGGTGCCAGGGTGCAAACCCAGTTTGCGCAGAGTTGGCATTCACAAAACCCGGTGGTTTGCGCCAGGGTAAAGTTGGGAGTGGGGCCGAAATGGAAATGAGGGGGAAGGGACCTGCATATCCCTGCAGAGCAATTCACAAAGGTTTTGCTCGAGAAATTATGGCCAACGAAAACTTGGTGATAATCCGTGCAACCCTAGTGGTTGGCTGATGTGCTGCAGCCACTCCCTCACCCCATTTGCTGACCCCTTTATAAAAACAAACTATTTCCATAATGTAGCGGCCCCTCCCCCCTCCTGATCAACGATTCCCATATAAAAAGACATTTTCATTGTGTAGTGTCCCTCCCCCGATCACTGTCCCTGTATAAAAAAAAAAAATTCCATAGTGTAGTGTCCCACCTCCCTCCCTGATCACTGATTCCTGTATAAAAAGACATTTTAATTGTGTAGTATCCCACCTGCCTCCCTGATCAATGTTTGCTATCCCCAAATCCTGAAAACCCCATTCCCTGGTAGTCTAGGGTCCCTCCCCCTACCCCGTCCAGCATGAACGACCACCCCGCTCCACCCATCTCAATCATTGATTGGTGACCTGCACAGCTCTCCTCACATCACTGCAGCTGGTGGCTGACTGAGCCCTCCTGGAGTGTGTACTAAATACAGTACAGCTCCAAGTCAATGAGCCATACTGTATTTAGTATGCGCTCTAGGAGGCTTAGTGGACGACCAGCCATGGTGGTGATGAGGAGAACTAATGCAGTAGGCTTAACAGCGATTGAGATGGGGAGAGTGGGGTCATGGGTCACACTGGACAGGGTGGGACCCTAGACTACCAGGGAATGGGGTTTCAGGATTTGGGGATGGTGATCGGTGATTGGGGGGGTGGGACACTACACTATGAAAAATGTTTGTTTTACACAGGAATTGGCGATTGGGCAGGGGTGTGGGACACTACACTATGGAAAATATATTTTTATATGGGAATTGGTGATTAGAGAGGGGTGGGACACTACACTATGGAAAATGTTTTTCTTACACAAGGACTAGGGGGGTGAGACACTACACTATGGAAAATGTTTTTTTTTATACAGGGATCGGTGACTGGGGAGGGGGGTGAGTCACTACATTATGGAAAATGTATTTTTATATGGGGATTGGTGATCGGGGAAGGGGTGAGACACTTTTCTTTGGAAAATGTTTTTTTTTTATACAAGGATCAGTGACCAGAGTGGGACACTACACTATTAAAAATTGTTTTTACATGGGGATTGGTGATCGGGAGGGGTGAGACACTACACTTTGGAAAATGTTTTTTTATACAAGGATCAGTGACCAGAGTGGGACATTACACTATTAAAATTGTTTTTTATGGGGATTGGTGATTGGGGAGGGCGGTGGAACACTGCACTATAGAAGGTGTTTTTTCATATGGGGATCGGTGATTGTGGAGTGGGTGGAATATCACACTATGGAAAATGTTTTTTCTTACTGACGGGTTGACAATCGGGGCAGGGGAGGGCACCACTAGACTACAGGGAATGTGGCTGCATGGGGCATGGGCTGATGGGGGGCCGCACAATGCCACACTAATACCATGCAAATGAGCCCATAATGGGCATGCTGATGGCCACTAGCGCCTTGCATGCCAATGTGCTCATGTGCATGGCTGCTTTCATGAATAGGGGGCTTAGCACCTGGCGCTAGTGCTGGCAGTCCATTCTCCTAGCTGGCTGTGGGGGGCAGCACTACTGAGGTTCCCAATGCATTTCCTGGGTTAGTGCTGCTCCCACCTGCACCTATTCACAGTCTGTGCAATCTGATTGTGAATAGCACTTTTGTGCCCACTGTGCAATGGCAAGGTGTGGCGCAAACCTTTGCACTGCACTTTGTTCTTTTTTGTGAATCCTGCCCCTGGTGTGCTTTGTCTAGAATTGAGCATTCATTTATCCACCATACTAATCTAAGACAGTGGCTCAGTATACACTAGCTTGCTTGATGGTGAAGTCTAGGTGGAATTCCATCTTTTCCAGTGGGTAAAAGCATGGTGGCATATACATTATGATGCAGGATTGATTACTGAAGATTTAACAAAGCCGAAGTCTACTGCAGTATTGTATTCGATGAAATATTCAGTTTTCACTACAGAGAAGGATTCCAATCTGTTGCATAATGTCAACTGCTGGCTAGAACCTGTCAGCATGACACAGTGTACAACTGCAATGTTTATTTGAACATATTAAGCTGTTAAATTCTTTTGGCACTGTTCTATTTAATAATACCAACAGCAAATGATTCTCCTGGGAGAAAATAGTTGACTAAAAAAGCATTAACATTTAAGTTATGTGCCATTTTCCCTTCCACATTCAGTTATTTGACAAGATAATATGATATATTATGGGCAGAACTCTGAATGCTATATTTGTGCATAGTCTGGGAAACATTTTGAGGCCAGAACACCTTTTTTATACTCCTTTATTAGCAAATCTAATGCATGTTTTAGAATTCAGCACTTGACAATACTGTTAACTTTTAAAACAGCAAACAGAAGTGTTCAGTGCAAATATCACATTTTAGTCCAAAGCAGAAGCTACTTTGTTATTATTCAATTAGTCTTCCTTGAAATCTGTGTGGCATGAACACCAATATTTTGTTTATATGATTCAGTTAATTTTCTGACTGTCTACATTGACCTGAAATGGCCTTTCCTCACTTCTTTTTATTGTCCTCTGGTATCCCGTTTGGGGAAACTCCTCAGGCTCAATTTTCAAAGTCCTGAGAATGCCACAAGACCCTGGTCTTGCAGATTGTAGCACATGGGCTAAGCAACATTCTCCCAGCTAGCGATTACCCCTCGATTTGTTTTTCCCTCTCCTCCTCTCACTTTCCTCCCTGGATTGAGCTTGATAGGGGTATCCCTCCCCTTCCATGCTTCACTCCTGCCCCTCACACTATCCCCTGCCCTATTCCCCACTACTAATCTCAGTCCATCTCCCCCCTCTACCTCCTTCTGCCTAGCCAGCCCCCATTCAGTCTCAGCACTTATTATGTTTTTCCTCTCCATCGTCTCTTCCCCCTTCCTTGTTTTCCCCTTTGTCTTTCCCTTCCTCACCTTTCCTCACCGTCCTCTCTTTCCCTTATCCTTACTCCATCCCCTGCCCCACTTGCTATCCTCCTGCTGTATCCCTACTTCCAATTCTCAATCTACCTCCTCCCCCTACCCACTTCCACCTACCTTTCCATGCACCCTATCAACCCTTCCGACCAACGTAGGCACGTACTATGTATTCCTCACCTTCTCCTCTCCCCCATCCATAGCATTGTCTCCCCAGAGTCCTCCCCCACATGTTCCCTCCCAAGATCTTCCCCACCCACCATTAAATCCCCTCAACAAAACCTATCTCCTGTGGTACCCATCCATCCCCACACTCCTCTATACTCCACCCTTCGTACTTATCTCCACTTTCATTCCTGCTCTGTCTCCCTAAGGCTCTCCTTGTGGCTCTCCCCCATCCCTCCTCTCTACTATCTCCACCCCTCCCTCTTGCACAGTAATCCTTTGTCTATTCTTTTGCCATAGATGCCTGTCTTGTACTTTTTTGTTACTATAATGACTGCCTTGTATTATTGCTTATTGCCATCTGATCCTGCTATGTTTTATTCTAATTTCTTGTTGTTCCTTTGTTAATTCCCACGTTACTGTACTATCCACTGTATTTACTGTAACTGATGTTATGTTCTCACTCGGACGTGGAACCTTTGTAAATGAGCTTGCAGCTCAAAGGTTGCAATCTGAGACAATCATAAATAAATAAATAAATAATTAGAGATTGTCAATCCCGGGCACCAAATGCCACAAGTTAGACCAGCTTTTCCCTGGTCTAACTTGCACCAGTTGGGGACCCTTTTTTATGGGGCTTGTGCCAAATCTTTGGCACAAGCTGCTGCAAACTGAGGAACCTGTTGCAACAGCACCTGATGTACTAAAATTGGGTACAGCTGCGTCAAAAGAGTTTTGTGCAGCTGCACCAAAAAATGGGTTTTATGCAGGGCTGTGTCACTCTTTGAACTCTCAGCCCCTGGAATTTATCTTTAGATAAGCTTATGGGACAAAATCCCTGTTCTCTCTCTCATACAGTACTATATGTGCAATACCCATTTCAATCCAGTCTTGAAGACCTGAGGCCTAATTCACAAATGTGTTTGGAATGCCACAAGCCCCAGGTGCACTGAACATATGGCACATGCGGCTTGCAGCATTCCCCAGCAGAAAATTGGAATTCTTGATCCCATGCACCAATTGCCGTAAATGAGATTAGCCTTTTGCTGGTCAAACTTGTGGAAATCTTGGGACCCATTTTACTGGGCTTGCACCACATGTTTGGTGCAAGTTGGTATAAAGAGGGAAAAGTGCCACAAATGCACCCGATCTTCTTGAATCAAGTGCAAGCTGCGGCAAAGTGTTTGGTGCAGCTGCACTTAAAAGGGGGTTTGATGCAGGGCTCGACACAAGCCCTGCATCACGCTTTGTTACTCTGGCCCCTTATGTCTATTTTTGAGGTTAAAAGTACGCTTTTCAGCGGTGTACTCTTTCATTACTTATTATCACTATGGCTGTAGTGGGGCTATTGTTTGTTAGAAAGTGGGCAAAGACAATTCTCACTCCTGATTGGCTGAGACACTTACTTAGGTGGGCATCTATCAGACAATAGATGCTAAGCTAAAATAACAGCCAGTCCAAGTGCCCTTCACAGTACCATTCTCCAGTGGTGCTCAGCCTGCTTTGTAATTGGCTGAAAGCACCCTGAAACTTCAAATGCCCATCATGTTTTTCTCTCGCTTAGGAAGAGCTACAGGTCCCACCCCCCCAACACTTCTTACTTGCTTCTTCTTCTTCAAAAAAGAAAGCACACTGATTCTGCGGTCAGAAGAGTGAAGAAATTCTCACTGCCATATTCTCTGCTATGGCACCACTCTCCCAACCGTGATCTAACACTGCCAAGCTAACAAAAGGTAAACGTAAGCCGTTGCTCCCATTGGCTTCATTGTGCGATGCCCCCACACACTTCTTGTTTGCTTCTTTTTGAAAGAAAGTACACTGATTCTGTGGTTGGGAGAGTGAAGAAATACTTGCAGCCATATTCTCTACTATGGCACCACTCTCCTAACTGCGATATCACACTACCATGCTGACAAAAAGTAAATGAAAGCTGTTAGTCCTGTCGGCTTCGTTCTGTGAAGCCTGCCTCCCCCACTTGCTTACACCAGCCACCAAAAGCTCATGAATTGAAACTAAGGCTGACTTCTTATATGAGCTTGCTCAGTAAAATTGTTGAATTATATAAATGTGACAAGCTGCATCTTTACCAAGATCTACCAATGAATTGCTTTTTGCAGTTTTAATTTCTCTTTCACCTCACTCGACCTCCTCCCACAAAATCCATGTACCTTCCACTGATGTCTGTACTCGGCTGATGTACGCATCTTTGCCTCCTGCCCGCCACCTCAGCTCCTCTCCCAATGTACATTTCCATACAGAAGACGCACGCTCCACTGCGGTTCTGTGCCCCATTTTAAACGCTACTGTACAATAAAAGAAAGAAACTGCAGTATAACATTTCTTAACATTGAAGCTATGTGTGTGGGGGTGGGTTGACAAAACGGGTACTAGACACCAACAAATTAAATTAAAGACACTGCATTGTTAAGGGGGAGTTATAAACTGTAACAGACTACTATAGGAAGCTGCGACCTCACAACCAATTTATTTAGGCGTATAAACTATTTTATAACAAAACTAATCTTAAACAATTTAGTAACAATTTTTTAACTTTTTTTTTTAAACAGTGCCCATTTTCTAAGTGCAATAATACCCTCCAGGGTGGGAGGTATTGGGCTATACCAGACCTTCCGGGGGCTATAAGGCCCTCCACCTGTGGCGTTGGGCCTCATTACTCCCCAGGGCGGTCCGGTATAGCCCAATACCACCCACCCTGTCAGGTATTATTGCTTACTTAACCACCTCAGAGTTTGCCTTGCTTGTAGTACAAAATCATAATATTTCAGGGATATATAGTCCCCCCATCCTTGCAGTGGTATGCCTAGAATCAGATGCCTTGGATTAAGTGGTACTGTACATCTATCACAAGGATTTCTTGTATTGCATTAGGAGCCTTTGACTAATGCTTTGTCAGTTTACCCACTACTAGAATGCGCTTATTGTATTCTTTGCTCTGCTGTATTTTCTACATTATCAATCATTGTTTTACTTGGATGCTAGGAGTTCTGAAAATCCCACTTGCATCTTTCAATAGAAACTCATGCCATGCTGGCAAATAAGTAGTTCTCGCCTAATTTTAGTATTGTTTCCAAGTCTTCTGAGTAGAGATGTTACAAAGTTTTAATTCACTGGTGAAGTTCCGGTGACATTGTGAAATTTGCCTGCGTGAATAACTTTATGAATGGCCTATTTTTCACTTCATTTGAGTTTTCCTGGGGATATGGCACTTTGTCAGGTGAAGTCAGGTGATGTTAAGGTGAACCTAACTGTGCCAGCAGAATTTGCAGAACTACTCTTGAAGAAATGTCACTTCACCTGTCAGAAACTTTGCAAAGTTGGCACTTCACACTTTGCGAATTTAGCAAACTTCACAAATTATTTCACAGAGCAAAGTGTCAACTTTGCACATCTCTACTTTTGAGTCTCCTGTCTCATATCTTTTTCATTCCTGTTCCTTATTACATTAGAACCTTAATTTTTAGCCTCCATTATAGTCCTGTGTAGTCCAGATTCTAAAAAATGATGTCCTGTGTCTAAGTGCTGTGCATTATTTCTTCTGTTTTGACTGTTACAGACCTATGTGATCCAGACATTTTAGACCCTCTGAAGTACTTCATGGAATATTCCTGTAACTTCAAATCTTTGCATTGATCTGCCTGTCTTATTTCAAACTTTTCTTTCACTGTTTGGAATTCTGATATGGTGGTTTGATTACTCATATTCTGATAAGACAATTGTAACCATAATTTTTACCATTGGTGGAATGTTCTGTCTGGGTTGGTTTCCATTTTGCTACTAAAAGAAACATTCATTAGAAAACTCTGCCAGAAGAAATCCAAAACTGTCCAACAGCTTTGACCTCAGTGTGGATCAATGGTAGCACTCTTACCTCGAGGCAGAAAGTTGTAGGTTCAAACCCCCTACCAGCAGCTTAGGCTCATGTTTAATTCTTACACTGCAATGCAGTGACATTACAACATTTCAATACATTGCAGTGCTGTCCTAAAGTACTGGTGTTGTGTTGAAAGTGTCATCCTTTGGATGAGTTGTTAAACTCAGGTCTTCTTGTGCCTCTCTCTGGCGGTTGTCCAGGTACAGCAGAGGCTTATGATCCCTTGGCTTTGTTTAAAAGAAGAATAATGGGCATTCCATAGAACTAATACAATTAGTTTAATAACTTGTAGGATCTTGATCATGCCAAGAGGTGAGCGAATGTCATTTATGTCCAATAGAAATTGGTGGGTGGAAAAACAAGCGCACAAATTGCTTGAAATGAAGAGTAGGAGTCCATTTTTATGAACATGATTATTTTATTTGAGAAAAAAACAGTAGATCTTGGTAAAGATGCAGCTTGTCACATTTATATAATTCAACAATTTTACTGAGCAAGCTCATATAAGGAGTCAGCCTTATTTTCAATGTTTCACAGCATTACCTTTTACACTGATTATTCAGGAATTTGCCGACTTCTGTTATATAAGGAATAGTGTATGGGCAATCATACTCAACAAGGCTGTGTTTCAATCAAGGGGTTGAGGTGACATCATAGGGACCTTGAGAGTGAAACTCGAGAGGTTCCAGTGTCATCTTAACCCCGAGATCAAAACATAGCCTTGTTGGTGTATGGTTGCCCATATACTATTTCTGATAGTATATGATTCCCTCAGATTAATAAAAAAAAAAGTAAAATTTGGGCAAGTTCAAGTTTTACAAGGTTTCATACCATGGGTGGGATATTCAAAGCGGTTGTGCATGGCGCAAGTGAGATGCGCCAGCACAACAGTGGACATGCGCCAAAGAGCAATACTCAGCGGGTGACAATGCGCAGTGCAAATCGCAGTGCACCAGTGAGCATCCCTAATGAATGCAAGCATAAGTGCAGGGGCATAGCCATGAATAAGCTGCGCAGTGTGATAGTCAACAGCAAGCTGATGGCGCAAGCACAGAGCAACAAGGACATATGCGGAGCAAAGTTGAGCCTATAAAAGGAAGGAGCAATCAGGGGACGGAGGCTTGTGCCCAGGGGAGCAGGGAGTGAGAGACAGAGATAGAGAGAGAGAGAGAGAGAGAGACAGAGAGAGGGCCATTGGCCAGGCAGGACAGCAGCAGGGGTGCAGGACAGGCACAGGGGCAGGAGGTGCAACGAGCAGTGGGACAGGGAGTGAGACCCCAACCGTGCCTGTGAGCGGGAGCTGCCTAGCATGTGTGTGTGTGGACCCCATCACAGGAGTGCACCTGGTGGAGGGGCAGGCAGCAGCACACGCGCCGAGGTGGCCAGGAGTCAACTGTGGGGGCAGGATAGGGCAGGCCATGGCCAGTGCAATATTCCAGATGGAGGCAGTTATGAGGGTGTGAGGAGGCAGGAGGCAGGCGGTGCAGCTGTGGAAGGGCCCAGCGGTGGTATGCCTGGAACAGGTGGTACCATGCCCGCACCCCTTTGAACAATACAGTGACACCAAGATAGTTGGCTGGTACCACCTTAACCGGGTGATTCTGAGGCAGCTCTGTGAGCTGTGCAGTGACGAGATGCAGGCACCCACGAGATGGAGCCACGTCCTGTTGGTGGAGATCAAGGTCACGGCCGTGATGTGCCTGCTCACCACGGGTACCTTCCAGAGACCAACAGGGGACACCACAGACATAACCCAGTCAGCTGCATCACTTCTCCTCACACAGTTCCTCAATGCACTGCAGCCACATGCTGCAGAATACATCCACTTCCCCAGCACACAGGTGGAACGTACAGAAACATGCAGGAGTTCCACAGGGTTGCTCATATGCCTGGCATACTAGGGGCCATTGACTGCACCCACGTAGGCGTCCGCACACCACCGGGGCTGGAGCGGGTGACCTACATCAACAGGAAGGGCTACCCCCAGTGTCAACTGCCAGGTGATGCGCGATGCCAAGGGGCACATAATCAATGTCTATGCCACACACCCTGGTGGAGCACACGATGCCTTTATCTGGCATCAGTCTGCACTGTGCCACAGGTTCGAGAGTGGGGACATCCCCACTGGCCACCTAGTAGGTGAGTATGCAGCTGGAATGGGCAGGGTGTGGGTGGGGAGATGCCATGCTGGAGGCGTAGGAGGGTCTGACTGTACAGGCGGGGGGGCAGCCACACAGACCACAATGCTAGCCTATCATTTTACCCACATAGGTGACAGTGGATACCCACTCAGGCCCTGGCTGCTCACCTGCGTACTGGCGCCCATTGGCCCCAGTGCAGGAGAGATTCAACGAGGCACATGCCAGCACACGGAACATCATCAAGTGTGTGTTTGGACTGCTGAAGGCATGCTTCCGTTGCCTGCACAGGTCTGGCGGTGCCCTACAGTACAGCCCCTCAAAGGTCTGTGGCCTATTCCTTGCCTGCTGTGTGCTACACAACATGGCCACTGACTATGGGATAGCTGTCGAGATCGAGGAGGGGAACAGCAGTGGGGATGACTCAGATGGTGGGCCATGCAGTGGTGGGCAGCCCTCCCTGGGCAACAGGAACCCTGGCTGCACAGAATGGTCCAGCAGCACCCGGGACACCATTGCAGAGGAGCACTATGGTGCACGCAGGTAGGTGTACAAGACCACACACATGTCCCAGGGACCAGGGCACAGTTTATAGGCATACCCGGCCGGGCACCACAACAGACATGGCTGGAGGGCAGTGTCGACAGACATGGGACAGGGACCCGTGGAAGCACCCTACATGGCACTGTGGACCCACCCACATACCCCCACCCCCACACACAAGCATGGGCACCACAGCATACACCCCGAAGCTATCAATGGGCATGTGTCAGACACTGAACACCAGTGCACAGTGACAGCCGGTGCTGTGAAGGCATCATCATGCACATGCCACAGTGGCCAGCGGACGGGTGGGTGTGCACAAGGCAGGCGTGTTGCATGGTCCAGGGTCGTCATGGCCCTGGTACGCACATACCACACCACAGTGCATACAGGGCAGCAGCAGGCAGTGGACAGGGAAGGTGGCGGATCAAGACCGCTGCGCAGTGTCACAGCCACCACGGACACGTGGACGGCCCCGCCGAGACCGCCCAGCAGACACGGGCTGTGTGGCTGCCACAGGGGTTGTCACAGTTGGTCCTGCAGGTGTGTCACTGTGGGAATGCGACCGGTCCCTCACAGGTGTCTGCAGGCCCCAAAACAGGCCTGCTCCAGGCGTGCCTGGAATGCCCACAGTGGATCCCGGCAATGACAATGCTGGGGTCGCACGACACCTGGACCGAGGGGTGGAGAATGGACTCCACGGTGACTGCTGTGGATGGCCCTGCACCAGGGTGGCCAGTGGTGCCAGGCCAGCCATGACCGCAGCAGTGAGCCGATCCAGGCCTGCGGTGCGTGTCCTTCTGCATGCGTGTGGCCTCGGCCAGGAGCTGCTCAAAGTCCATGTCATGCCTCCCTGCGGACTGGCACAGCTCAGTGCAGATTGCACACACCCCTGCGATGACCTGCATCTGCTGCTCAACAAATGCCCGGAGCAGCTGGGTGTGCTTAGTGAGAAGGTCGGCGCCCTGGTGGGCTTGGGCATTGCGCCGACCCACGGGAGCTGTTCAGCCATGTGGCATGGCCCCCCACGCTGGTGGGGGCTGCACAGCAGGGCCCTCTTGGGCCTGTACTGTCTGTGGTGCACTGGCAGATGGCAATGCACCCGGACCCCTCTCGGCACTGTCCTACCGCTGCTACTGCCCCTCCGCCCACTATGCGCGTGATGGCACCGGGACGGCTATGCCACCTCCGCCACACAGTATGGACTGCGCCCCAGGTACATCGTCCACTGCCTCACTGGGCAGTGTGGCTGGAAGGTCAACAACTGCCACCTGGGCGCCATCAGCGCTGCCGTGTCCAGTGCATGGTAGGGATGCCTCCCCCTGGTTGGCATCACAACTGTCCAGGATAGCGGTCATGTCATCATCGGTCCCAGACCCCGCCCTGATCAGTGTCTCAGCATACTGGATGCCATGGCAGGCATCCCGCTGAAACACTGCCTGGGCCTCATCCATGCCCACACCACAGGCATCCGGTCGGACAGTGGGGATGGGCCAGCAGAGGTCCGGAACCTGGACTCCAGTGGAGGTGGATGGGCACTCCTCCAGGTCCACGACAGCCCCCAAGGTGGGCACCGCCACCCCTGCAGCTGCACTCAGGATCTGTAAGGGAACACATACACGTTAGTGCCGCCACCACGTACCCATGCCCCCTTGCACCCCTCCCCCCATCCCCATGTGCTGCTGTACCTATCATGCAGCAATGGGCTTCCCCCTGTCTGCAGTCCACCACCAGGAACACCCTCAATGGCTCTGCGCTGCATGGTCGCCGCCACCAGCTCCTCCTGTGGTGTCAGCTGTGGCACCTCAGGCTGTCCACCACCCGTGGTGGCACATGAGGCCTGGATGGCAGCCACCTTCTCCTTTATCTGCCTCCGGTCCATGCCCACCTTTTTTTTGCACTCCTGTGCTGACCTCTCATGGCTGCCCTGCAGGTTCACAGCCCTGGCCACTCCCTCCCATGTCTCCGCCCTGGCCTGCGGGGTGCCTATGGAGCCACTCAGAAGGGACTCCTGGTCCAGGTATGCATCATAAAGGGCATCGCACTCTGCCTGCTCCTCAAACTCCTTGTGCTCCAACATACTCATTCCTGTGGGTGAAGACATGTGGTTAGTGCTGGCTGCCACACACGAGGTGCCCCCCCCCGATCCTCTGTCCTGACATGCCCACTGCCTGGCGTCTTACCTGTGAAGGATGCAATACCGGTCTGGTGCCTGTGCAGTCCCATGCCGCCTTTATAGCGCATCACATGCAAATGAGGGAATGCGCAACTGTAATGAGATGCAAATGCCTCCGATGTGCCGCGGATATGCTGATCAGCTCATCTGCATATGCCTGCTGAATATCACGGAACTGCGCATGGCACATTGGAGATGTGCATGCTCAAGCCATGGCACAACTGTATGACATCGCAGTCTGCCTGGCACAGTGCATGCGCACACTGGCGTCATGTCACGTTGGTGCTTCCTACACAGTGCACCATATGCGGTATGGCGTCTGCCGCTATTGGGCATGTGGCACGTGCACTGTATGCCCTATGGTGCCCGTGTGCCATTGGCACATGGCCCATGGGGCACATTGGACCCTATAGCACACCACACCTTCCGTGCCCTGTCGCGATGTCACACACGGTGCTCATGCTGACCTTTGACTCGATGTGTGTCCCTTGACCCCCAGGTGCCTGCGGCACATGCCAGCGCTACCCCAGCTGACTCACTCAGCAACAAGGCATGTGTGATTGGGGATGGCAGTGCATCGCCAGGCGTGTCGTGCACCCATCGCACGTGTGGCTCGTGCACTACCGGCCACCATTTTAGCTCAGCAGTGCAGATTGCAGCATGCCTCGCAGGAGCTCAGCAAGGGCACCCAATTGGAGCCAGGTCAAGCTGGTCTACCTGGTGGCACTAGTAGAGCCTCATGTTGGCACCCTATATGGGCAGGTACCCCTGGACCAGCCTCGCACCGAGGTGTGGTAGGGGGTGATCGAGGGGTTAGAGGAGGCCATTGGGACCGGTGTAGCAGGGAGCAGTGCTGCCACAAATATGGGGACCTGCGGGGAGGATCCAGACCAGCTGAGGACACTGCAGGCACGCCACTGGTGGGGCGCCGTGCCATGGCCAGGTGGAGTGCACATTTCACATCTGTGCCTTGTCGGTGTTCTGTGGGGTACTAGCAGGTGTCATGCCATGCTGCCGGGGGGGGGCTGTGGCTAGGCACGATGCCGGCCGTAGCAGTGCACCATAGGTGTGCTGTGCCATGGCAACACCACTGTGCAGGGACATGGGGTATACTGTGCTGGAGGGGGGTGGGGTGCGTGGGTTGCTGCCTGGTGCTGATGTCTGCCTCCCTCTGTCTCCCTACTAGGCTCTGAGGATCGACGCAGAGCCAGGATGGTGGGAGCCGCTGCCGGACGGCAGCAGGCCAATGGTGGCACATGGGCAAGGGATGCTGGCCAAGCAGGAGGTGCTGGCAGACAGGCGCCAGTCATGCTGCAGCATTCAGGTAGGCACTCTGTCAGTGTACGTTGTCGTGTGGGGTTGGGGTGGGCCACAGCCCCCCGTGCACATTGCCATTTCAGCCGTGCATCGCCGGCATGGTCCATTGCACCATGCTGCGCCTTTCGCACGTGTGTGTGACTGCTGTGGGTGGGCTATGGGTTTATCTGGGTCCCAGCCAGGCCACTGCCATCCTCCCATAATGCCCATTTGCCTGGTGGCCATGGATGTGGTGTGCTGCGCATGGCTGGTGGTGGTGTGCAGTGCTGTGTGTGGCTGCAGATGGTCAGGATGGCGGCTCATGTGGGCATAGAAACATAGACTTTGATGGCAGATAAGGACCGCTTGGCCCACCTAGTCTGCCTATTTCTCTACCTACAGGATAGGCTGCAGATCCTAGTTAACCAACAACCTATTTCTTCCTACCCCCCACAAGAATTGCTTTGTCTGTCCCATGCATTCTTGAATTCTCTCACAGTTTTAGTCCCCACAACCTCCTCAGGAAGGCTGTTCCATGCATCCACTACCCTCTCTGTGAAAATATACTTCCTCACATTGCCCCTGAACTGCCCCCCCTTATCTTTAAATTGTGTCCCCTTGTTCTTGTATGTCTCTTTTTCTGAAAGATGCTACCCTCTTGGACTTTGTTGATTCCACTGAGGTACTTAAAAGTTTCTATCATGTCCCCCCTCTCCCTTCTTTCCTCAAGGGTATACATATTAAGCTCCTTTAGTCTCTCCTCATACGGCTTCTCTTGCAGACCCTGCACCATTTTAGTTGCCCTCCTCTGGACTGCCTCTATCCTGTCTATGTCCTTGTGGAGATGGGGTCTCCAGAACTGGACACAGTACTCCAGATGGGGTCTCACCAACTGTCTGTACAGAGGGATAACAACTTCCTGTTTTCTGCTGGTGATGCCTCTCCCTATGCATTCCAGTATACCCCCAGCCCTCCCTACTGCCTTCTCACATTGCTTGCTAACCTTAAGGTCATCTGATATGATTACCCCCAGGTCCCTTTCCTTTTTTGTTGTTGTTACTACCCCCATTGTGTAATCTTCCCCTGGGTTCTTGTTTCCCAGGTGCATTATTTTGCACTTCTTTGCATTGAATCCTAGCTGCCATACTTCTGACCATTCCTCCAACCTTGCCAAGTCCCTTCTCATCCTTTTCACGCCTCCTTGTGTATCAACCCTGTTGCAGATCTTTGTGTCATCTGCAAAGAGGCATACTTTTCCTTCCAGTCCCTCTGCAATGTCCCTTATAAAGACATTAAAAAGAACTGGACCCAGTACTGAACCCTGCGGTACCCCACTAGTAACCCCTATTTCTTCAGAGTGGACTCCATTTGCAATTACTTTTTGTGTCCTATTGTCCAGCCAATGTTTTACCCAGGCTACCATCCTGGGACCCACTCCCAGGCTGGTTAATTTGACTATTAATCTTTTGTGTGGGACTGTCAGATGCCTTGCTAAAGTCTAGGCAGGCCATGTCCACAGCCCCTCCCTGGTCTACTACCTTGGTCACCCAGTCAAAGAAATCTATTAGATTTGTCTGAGATGACCTTCCCACTGTGAACCCATGCTGCCTTGGGTCCTATGCCCCACTGGCCTCTAGGTGCTCAACAATTCTTTCCTTCAGAAGTGACTCCATCACTTTCTCTACCACTGAGGTCAAACTGACAGGTTTGTAGTTTCCTGCCTCTGTCTTGGTCCCACTTTTGTGAAGGGGAATCACATCTGCCTTCCTCCAGTCCTCGGGTACCACACCATCCTCCCATGATTTGTTAAAAAGAGTAGTCAGTGATTTCACTAGTTCCCCCTTAATTCTTTTAGAATTCTGGGGTGAATTCCATCAGGCCCCATTGCTTTGTCCACCTTCAGTTTTAGGAGTTCTTGCAGAACCCTTTCTTCTGTGAAAGGACTGGGATCGACCCCCCTATCAAAAGTGCTTCTGTTAATTGGATTAGGCACTTCCCCCTCCTCTTTTGTGAATACTGAGCAGAAATATTTGTTCAGTATCCCTGCTTTTTCATTGTCCCCCTCTGCCCACCCACCGTTCATTCTATTCAGCCTCACTATCCCTCCCTTTGTCTTTCTATGCTCTCTGATGTACCTATAAAAGGTTTTATCCCCCTTCTTAACCGAGTTGGCTATCTTTTCCTCAGTTTGGGCCTTTGCTATTCTGACTTCCCTCCCTGCTTCCTTCTGCCTTAACTGGTACAGTTCTCTGTCCTGCTCCTTCTGTGTTTTCTTATACTTCCTGAATGCTATCTTTTTCTCCCTGACTTTCCCAGCCACCTCTTTTGAGAACCATAGTGGCTTTTTCTTTCATTTTGATTTGTTTATTGGCTTCACACAAAGGCTTGTTGCCTCTGTGATGGCAGTTTTGATGATTCCCCATTGTTGCTCCACCCCTCCTTCTAGCCTGTTTGCTATTGCTTTTCTGAGGCACTCTCCCATCTTGCCAAAGTCGGCCCTCCTGAAGTCCAGTACCCTCACTTTTGTATGGCTTGACTCTGTGGCTGAGTTTAACGTGAACCACACTGTTTGATGGTCACTTGTTCCCAGATGGCAATCCACTTCTAGATCTGAGATCCTCTCACTGCCTCCATTTGAGAGCACAAGGTCTAAGATTGCCCCCTCACAAGTGGGTTCCAAAACTAGCTGTCTGAGGCCTGCCACCTCTAGAGCATCAAGAATGGTCCTTCTCTTGGATGTGGCTGCAGCAAATGTGCTCCAGTTAACATCTGGCATATTCAGGTCTCCCATCAACAGTATCTCCCCTTTCTCTGCTATCCTAAGAATGCCTTCTATCATCCTTGTCCATTCCCTTCCCCTGACATGAGAGTCTGTACACAACCCCTGTGCGGATTGTGGTGCCCTTTCGAGTCCCCAAGGTGAGCCACAGTGCCTCCTCTCCTCCCTGTTTACTCTTTTGTTCAGTTGCTTTTATCCCTTCCTTTACACGGAGAGCTACTCCTCCCCCTCTTCTCCCCTGCCTGTCTCTCCTGTAGGTTATGTACCCTGGTATGTTAACATTCCAGTCATGGTTCTCTGTGTACCATGTTTCTGTGATTGCTATGATATTCAGGCATCCCTCTTCCATCAAGGCCACCAGCTCAGGGAGCTTGTTGCCCAGACTACGAGCATTGGTACTCATTACTCTCATTTCCTGATGGCCTACTCCTTTTGCCCCATCCCTGTCCTTCTTGCCTTTGTCACTGTCCCCATTTACCCCTGCCCTTCTCCCTATTCGACACCTCTATGTTGGTGTTTTACCGCACTTACTACCGTGATTTTTTGGGGTCTAGGATTTCTGCCTCTTTCTCGGTGCCTCCCTTGGCTAGTTTAAATGCTTGCCAATTAAGCATTTAAACTTATCACTCTAGGATCCTGGTTCCCTCCTGGACAGATGCAGCCCATCATGCCAGTATAGGCTTGCATCACTCCAGGTGGACCCCCAGTCCCCAATGAAGCAAAATCCCTGAGCTCTGCAACAGTTTTTCAACCACTGATTGAATCCCATGGTGCAGAACACCCTAGCCTCTCTTACGCATGCTGCAGATGGCTGTGTGCCTACTACAGGGCACATGTCACTGCTGTCCGCTGCACACAGTGGATGGGCTACAGTCATTTGGGCGTGCACTCATCCATGTCCCCTCCTTTGTCCTAGATGTCCATCGTGTGGATGTCAACACCAGGCTGCTGGAGAGGATCCTGAGGGTCACCACGGCCACCCTTGCATGGCCAGCATCATAAGGCAGGCCCTGTGCATTCTGCAGAGGCGACGATAGACCAGGTGCTGGTAGGGCATGAACGTCACGTGGGGCCCATTGGCCTGCATCACCCTCCCTTCCCCTGACCCCCTTCCCTTCCTCCATTGTACCCTACCTAGCCATGTCCCCTGTCCCCCCACCCCCTTCCCCAGCCTACCATCTTGATTGTGGCCTCCCCATTCCCTGCCCCTATCCCTGTTCCTCTGTATATAGTTTCTGTTATTTGTTACTTATAATACACTTCTATTTTGTTAGCCATCCATGTCCGTGTCTGCTTTGCGGCTGGCGTATGGAGCCATGCTGCAGTGGTGTGCATGGTAGCCATGTGGTATGTCTGGGGTCGACTGGGGATTGTGTCTGGTTGTCTGTGGCCAGTGTGTGTGCCTTGGGGTGTACGTGTGCTCTCTGCTAGGGCTGTGTGGCCTGTGTGTTGTCGGCATGTGTGTTGTCAGCTATGGTCCCGGTGGCATGTCCTGTGCCGTCCTGTGGGTGTTGCCTGTAGCTGCCTGCCAGTGGTCATTGGTGTCATGCCACCTCCATGCACTGCTGTGGTTCACGTGGTCAGGGCCTCAGGCCGTGTGCCTGCCTTGCCTCCCTTCTGACATCCCTACACCCTGGTGGCAGTGTGTCCTGCTCTTGTGGCATGCTCCACACTGTGCCGGTTGCCCTGTGCCATGGCCTATGCACCTCTGTCCCTTACCCAGCCCATGTTGTGCTCTTGTGCTTCCTGCCTTGCTCTGTTGTAAGCCCAGGTTGCGCGATGGCGCCTGCTGACTGCTCCCTCGGCGCAGCCCTTGTTGCGCTACGGCACATCCCCTGCGATATTCAGCCATCTTGCACTGTCATTTGCCATTATGCTCAGCCTTTGAATATCATGTTGGGTGCACACTGGTGCAGTGTGCTTTTGCTGTGCACCTGCTGTGCCTGCTTCTGGCACATTTCTGAATATCCCACCCCTTGTGTTCAAGCTCACGCTTGGTATCAGCAGCTCCGTCTGCTTCAAAGTCAGTCAATGCAGTCCTGTTTCCATTTGACCTTCCAAAGATTCACGGAGGGATTTTATTTAAAAAAAAAAAAAAAAAATGTTAAAAATGGAACGATTTGGAAACATGAAGCCGAATACAACAGTTTATGTCTAAACCATCTCAGTGAAGGGCTCGGTAAGTAGCGCTGCCATGTTTGTTAGAGTTTTTCTGTCAGGTGGCATACAGTGGACCACTTCATGAATACTAATGATGGAGCATGCACAATAACCTTCAGAACGTGCACAACAACTTTGAGCAGCCACTAATTTTCATACTTAACAAGCCCAAAACCATACACTATAAAAATATACATATTATAGTACCTCATTCATTGTGTTAATTTAATAACTTATGAGCTACAAATACAATTTTATCATTTTTATTTGTTCGTTTTGTAGGATTTTATATTGATTAAATACAAATACAGATGATTATTTCATTTTCAAACGTTATTAGCAGAGAAGAAATGTCACCTGTATACAAGACCCTGTTAAATGCTCTAATTCTTTTCTTTGCTAAAATGCAGTTCATCCTGGGTGGCCACTGTAAATGAAGTATAATACAATTACAATTTGAACATATGTCAATTAATTTTAACAAATCACTTCCTTTAAAATGTATACCTTATGCACCATTGTTGGTTTCTGATATGGCAGCTTCATCCTCAAAAGTTGTATCTATCTACAGAAAGAAACAATACCAAAAACTCTAATTTAGTAATTTATCTACTAACTGGAGACATAATCATTTTGTTAGTTTGGCCTGTGAAAGCATATGACAATTATGAGATGACTTGAAGGGAAATGATAATGCAGTTACAATACTCAAGGGTGTAGAATTTATAAAGTCCATTTAATTCTCTTTTTATAACTGAATATTAAGCAAAAATGAGAACATTTTTAAAACTTTTTTTAAGTAATGATTTTAAATTTTACCTAAGTGACAGACAAACTACTACATTATGTAACCTAAGTGTACCTATGTTAAATGCTCCTTTTACTGCACCTGTAATGTTATCCTCTGTTTTAATCTGCACTGTAATAACTGTCTTGATGTCTGCACCCCCGTGACGAGGTGCCTTTGTAAATGAGTCTCTGACTCAAAGGTTGTAAACCCGATTTGTAATGAACAAATGAATAAAGTGAATAAATAAATCAGTACTATATAGTATATCTCTACATTTCAGTGTTTAGTTGATTCTATCCTGAACAGCCAAGACCAACTTTTCATTAAAAAATGAAATTTCTTAGACTTTATGGTTCCAAAGGTAGTCCTTTTTATAGAAATGTTTAGAAAGGGCTAACTTTGGAACCATTAAGGATAAAAAACTTATTTATTTAAGTTTTTTTGGAAGAAAAGCTCAGAATCAGGTTGGCATGGTGTTGTCTTACTAATACAGCTGGGTGGACATTTGTCAGAAAGCACTAATATGACATCACAGTTTTTATAAGAAAGTTTATTTCATTTTATCAGTGGACAATAGTACTGCAACAATATCAACAGTAAAGGAACTGAACAAAAATACAAGAAGGAAAACACTACATAGATTAAAAATAAATTGAGTATTGTATATAAATCTTTATCAAGTCCATGTAAAGTCCAAAGTTAATATATGCATTAATACATATTATGAAATAGGTAGAAAAAGTGCTGGCTCCTGACTGGCAAAGAAGTATTTTCGGCCAGACCATTATCCCAGCATGACAGCCTTTCTGAAAGTAGGTCAACAAAAATATATTTAACAAAATACATCTAATTTACTAAAAAGGACCAATATCATGATCACAATAAGGCACTCTGGGGGTGGGGTGGTTATGGTGGGCTAACAGCCCTTCTCAGGTGGTGGATGTACTTGGCATCACCGGTGTGCTTTAACTCCACCCAAGGCGGGCCATTATCCCACCATAATGTACCATTGCCTTGAACCTCAAACATGGTGCCCTACTCATTTTATACCACCAGGATGTCCAAAGTTTTGTACTCTCTTTTCTGACCAACAAATCCAGGAAAGAGATCCACCTTGGCCTGATGTCTGGGAAGGGCCATTACCAGCTCCATACTTTTGATGTTTTGCATACCTCAGTCCAGCCTGCCAAGGAAGGGTGAGTAATTGCCTTGGAGGTTACAGCTATCAAAATATTGCATAGGTATTTGGCTTTGTTTCTTTCCTTCTCTTAGCCCATACCCTAACATTAACTGCATGAAAACTTTTGTGGCAGACTGTTTAAGCTCTCTCCAATAGCTTGGCCTACCCGTGCCAAGTAATCTGCTATTCTAGGGTTACATAGAAACATAGAAGTTGATGGCAGATAAGGACTGCAAGGTCCATCTAGTCTGCCCATTTCTGTTTCTAGCTTAAGAATGTACCATAGGCCTGTACTCTGTCAATGGCCTATCTATTCACACTCATCTGTATTGCTCCCTTATGCCTATCCCATGCCTGTTTAAAGTCCTGCACTGTATTCATATCCACCACTTCCTGAGGTAGGACACTACATGCATCCACCACTCTTTATGTGAAAAAGAACTTCCTCACACTACCCTTTAATCAGCCTCCTCTAATCTCATGCTGTGTCCTCTTGTCCTGCTATTTTCTTATATTGAAACATGTTAGACTCTTTCACCTTGTTAATGCCTTAAGGTGTTTGAATATTTCAATCATATCATCTCTCTTCCTTCTTTGCTCTAGGGTATACATATTGAGCTCTGCTAATCTGTCCTCATATGTTTTCTGATGCAGTCCCTGCACCATTTTGGTTGCCCTTCTCTGGTCTGCCTCCATTTTGTTAATGTCCTTGTGAAGGTGTGGCCTCCAGTATTGCATGCAGTACTCCAGATGGGGCCTAACCAGTGTCTTGTAAAGAGGGATTATTACCTCTCTCTTCCAACTTGTGATACCTCTACTAATACACCCCAACATCCCCCTAGCCTTACCTACTGCTTTAGTGGTCTGCTTGGATGATTTCAGGTCATCGGTAATGATGATGCCCAACTCTCTTTCTTCCCTTGTGACTGCCAGCAACGCCCCTCCCAACCTATAGGTGGCTTCAGGGTTTCTCTTCCCTATGTGCATGATCTTGCACTTCTTTGTGTTAAACCTGAGTTGCCACTCTTCTGACCATTTTGCCAGTTTATCTAGATCTCTTCTCATTCTGCCCACCCCATCTGGATCATCTACTCTGTTGCAGATCTTGGTGCTATCTGCAAACAGACAAACCTTACCCTCCAGTCCATCTGCAAT
Organism: Neoceratodus forsteri; assembly: GCA_016271365.2. NCBI lineage: Eukaryota > Metazoa > Chordata > Ceratodontiformes > Ceratodontidae > Neoceratodus > Neoceratodus forsteri. The sequence continues at coordinate 924,200,211 of CM057458.1, read as the reverse complement.
GTCACTGATAAAGATATTGAAGAGGACTGGCCCCAGGACTGATCCCTGAGGTACCCCACTTGTAACTTGTATCTCTTCTGACTGAATACTGCTTACCACCACTCTCTGTTTTCTGCCCGACAACCAGTTTACCACCCAGTTGACCAACTTCTGACCCACCCCGAGCCTACCCAGCTTGTTAATCAATCTTCTATGTGGAACAGTATCAGTAGCTTTGCTGAAGTCAAGGTAGGCAACATCAACTGCTCCCCCTTGGTCCACCACTTTGGTTGCCCAGTCAAATAAATCTATGAGATTAGTTTGACAGGATCTTCCTGTTGTAAACTCATGCTGTCTTGGATCCTGTGCTCCTATGAATTCCAGGTGTTGCATTATCCTTTCCTTAAGGAGTGCCTCCATAATCTTGCCCACTACTGAGGTAAGACTGACTGGTCTGTAGTCCCCTGCCTCCTCCCTCCTACCACTCTTGTGGAGCAGGATCACATAAGCCCTTCTCCTGTCTTCTGGGGCCTCTTCTGTGCTCAGAAACTCACTAAACAGTTCTGATAATGGCTCTGCTAGTTTCACCCTTTGCTCCTTTAGTACCCTGGGATGTATGCCATCAGGTCCCATTGCCTTGTCCACCTTGAGCTTATCGAGCTCTTATAGGACCCTTTCTTTTGTGAAGGGACTAGTGCACACCTCTGGGTACTCCAGAAAGTATTCTCATGCAAGCCTACCACCCATAACATCTCCAACATTGATCTGATTGATGTGTCACATAATGCTTTAAAATTGTTAGGTGTTTGAAAATATTGAATTATGAGGCTCCATCTTAATTTCTTCCATTTGGGGGAAGCTGTTGTTTTGTTTGTCTGATAACAAATATTGTCCAGTACCCCTCCATTGGGTTGCACTCTGTTTCCCTTTCTCATCTATCCATAATGATTACTAGTTGGTTACTTTCCATTTCCTTTATGGAGCTGTAAATTGCTGAGACAATTATATGGTGCTGGCCCGGGGACAAAAACTTTCCTAGTTAGAGTAGTGATTGGGTTGGTAGGAGTCTGTAACACTACTCTATTGTGAAAAATAAATAAACAGAGGAAAGAGTAAGTATTCCAAACAACAGTTAAGGGACCAGAAATAAGACATGATGGAGTGGAGCAGTGCAGTGGCTGTGGGCAGCAGTCTTCCGGGAGATGTTCTGTAGGATGTGGTGTTGTCCCATCTGCAGGCACCTCTCTGGGCTGAGGGAGGTTGCTCATCTCCAGGCTGAGTTGGTCAGGATTTGGGGGACCTCCTTTCCCACCCAGGGACCACCAGGGCCACTGCTGTTGCCTCAGAGGTTGCCAAGAAAGAGGAGCTGTTGGACCACAGTGGGCTCAGGGAGGCTGAGGGTGGTGAAACAGAGGTGCATCCCACCAGTTGTACCTCTCCACAATTCATATGCCGTTCAGGTAATGTGTGGTTCCTCTGTGGAGGCACCTGCAGTGGAGACCAAGGAGGATGCTGGGAACCTCCGCAGAGGAGTTCTACAGGAGGGTGGCATGGGATCCCACAGGGGAAGGAAACAACTCCTGGTGGGGGACTCCATTGTTAGGAGGGTAGAACTGAGGGAGGAAGGGGAGAGGGAGGTAAGGTGCCTGCCTGGCACCATGGCTTGGAGGGACAGGAGGCGAATCCTCAGGATCATTGGAGCAGCTGCACGCGGGAGGGAGCTGGATGTCATTGTCCACCTAGGGACAAATGACCTGGCTGAGAAAGGGATCAGAGCAGTGTAGGCACAGTTTGTGGAGTTGAGGAGGAGCCTTAGACAAGTAGCATGCACTGTAACCATCTTGGAGGTGCTACCTATCTATGGCATGGGTGAGGCTAGGGTGCTCCACACCATGGGATTCAATCAGTGGTTGAAAAACTGGTGCAGAGCTCAGGGATTTGGCTTCAGTGGGGACTGGGGGTCCACCTGGAGTGATGCAAGCCTATACTGGTGTGATGGTCTGCATCTATCCAGGAGGGGAACCAGGATTCTAGGTGATAGGTTTAAATGCCTCATTGGCAAGCATTTAAACTAGCAAAGAGAGGAGGCACTGGAAAAGAGCAGGGAAATCCTAGCCCCCAAAAAAAATCAGGGTAGTAAGTGAGGTAAACACCAAGATAGAGATGCCAATAGGGAGAAGGGCAGGGGTAAATGGAGAAAATGACAAAGGCAATAAGGACAGGGATGGGGCAAAAAGGGTTAAGGCCATCAAGAAATGGAGGGTAATGATTACCAGTGCCCATAGTCTGGGAAACAAGCTCCCTGAACTGGTGGCCTTGATGGAAGAGGGATGCCTGGATATCGTAGCAGTCACAGAAACATGGTACACAGAGAACCATGACTGGGATGTTAACATACCAGGGTACACAACCTACAGGAGAGACAGGGAGGGCAGAAGAGGGGAGGAATAGCTCCCTATGTAAGGGAAAGGATGAAAACAGGAACAAAAAGAATAAACAGGGAGGAGAGGGGCTCTGTGGGTCACCTTAGAGACTAGAAATGGCACACAATCCACACAGGGTTGTATACAGACACCCATGTTAGGGGAGGGAATGGACAAGGATAAGGCATCCTTAGGATGGCAGAGAAAGGGAGATACTGTTTATGGGGGACCTGAATCGCGGATGTTAACTGGAGCACATTTGCTGCAGCCACATCCAAGAGCAGGGCCATTCTCGATGCCCTGCAGGTGGCATGCCTCAGACAGTTAGTTTTGGAACTGACTCATGAGGGAGAAATCTTAGACCTCATATTCTCAAATGGGGACAGTGAGAGGATCTCAGATCTAGAGTAGGTATCCATCTTGGAACAAGTGACCACCAAACAGACCACCAGGTTTGGTCCTCAGAAGAAGCAAGATAGCTTCAAGATTATACATGCAAAACACATTGATACGTAAACCTCAGAAAAAGAGGTAACTATGAAATTTACTTTAAACAATGATTATGTTAAAAAAAAAGGAGAGAAACAACTAAAAAGTAAAACATAAATTTCCTTTGTGCATTAGTAGTAGAAAAGCCATGAACAAACCTGGACCATCACATATAGGTGGGCTATTATGATTTTTACTGTTAATTTTTTTGATGTATATATTTATGTAGCTGTAGCTGTCTAATGTATGACTGCATAGTATTTCTTTGCTTTAAAAAAAGATAGAGACAAGAATATAAGCTTTAGAATTCTGTTTATTGTTCATGATATAATTTATAACAACAGTTCATTTAAATCAGGTAACTAGAGATGGCTCTATGTCAAGATAGTAAATATATGAATCAATATGTAACCCTCCTCTGGGGACTTACCTGTAATTGCCCTGATTTGTCCCTGGTTTGCTGACATTTAACGTGTCCCACATTTTCTCCCTGCCAGCATGCTGCATTTTCTGCCCTTGGGGCATAATCAGTCGGTTGCTGAGCTGCGGCATGTTGATTCAGCCGGCATTCGTGTAAGTGCAAGGGTCGCTTTGATATGCTGACCACCATGGCAGTCAGCTGAACGGGGAGTTTGTCTGTGGTCCCGGTGCCCCTCCTAGTGAGTTTGGGGACCGGAGATCCAAGGAGAATCAAGCAGAGGCCCATGGTTGCTGCACAAAGAGAATGGGACAGCAGGGCTGCTCGGGGGGCTTATGCATATTAATGAGCAGCCCAATACATATTAATGAGTCACTGCCAGCCACTTGGGGGACTGTGTTTCGGCAGCAGAGCTGCTGGGAGCCTTCAAATGAGAGTGAGCTTGTTCAACAGGGGGTAGTTGGGGCTATGATCTGTTGGGTGGTTGGTGTGGATCAAGGAGTGTGTTGAGCAGCACCAGAGGTAAAAAGAGGAGAAACTGCACCATACTGTGTAGGACTCCTGGTAAACAAATGGGAGCAGACATGTTTGACATTTAACCACAGTGTTGCAGCCAATCAAAGATCTAGGTGCCAAACTGGACACAGAGGGACTCTTGAGAAAGGAGGGACTAATTCTGGTGCCTAGATCATGCCCAATAAACAAACACGAAATATTGATCACTATGGATATTGATTACTGAAAGACTTCAACAGCCAATCAGAATGCTGGGTTTTCGAGTACTACAGTGTGGACTTTCTGGGATTTCTTCAGTCTGTGGTTGGGCTCTGTACGAGTGAGGACTGTGCTGAGAGAGTGGGCATTGCATTTCAGGGGCTTCCACAGGCTCCCATTTGGACAGGGTTGTCGGCAGAAGTGGATTGGAGAGGGGACAGCAGGAAGAACATTTGTGCTGATGATGCTGAGCCCCCACAGGCACCTCAACCGGCCAGCTGGGACCTAGTAGGAACAGAGGTGAGTCCAGTGGATGCCAGGGTGATGTGGCTGGGGGAACTGGTGGAAAGGTGCCAGTCGGAAGGGGAAAAAACAAATTAATGTAAAAAAAAAAAAAAGTTTCACACGCTGAGGTATGCTAATTGGCGAGTGTCTTTTTATCCCCTGGTATCACAGAAGTATGTCAGTGGTCCCATGACCGGCTAGAGTTGCTAGGCAGCACTAGTCCCCAACAAATGTAACTTTTGAGCTGTTCCCCAGTCTGGTGCTAAAAATACATATACGGATTGTCAAGGTATACCCTTCCCTAGTCCTTACCCCCTGAATAAAGCTGTGAATTTGTTTGTTGAAACTGCTGTGGTGGTGAACTTCATTACATGCACTTATTGCTGAGATATGTGGTTTATGGTGGAACAAGGTATTTGGGGACACAGTGTGCAGAGTGGTTGATTGGGGAGGTGGGCAGGCACAGCATCCCAGGGGGCTGTGTCAAGCAGTTATCTGGCCCACCGATACTTTACTCTGGGTAGAGGCACTGCACTATTTTCAATATTTCTGGGAACGATCCCCAATTGTCACTGTAGCAGGACCCAAGACCCTTGCCTGGTATAAGTTGGCAAAGGGGGTTAGCCCACTGGCATATGGCACTGGAGCTACAAATATAAAGTATATTTTATACAAAAACTTTTGTTCTATATAAATAGATCCTGATGAAGTAATGAGAAACACTATGAAACACTGATAAAAAAAATATGTGATGGTCTAAATAAATACAAGATATTAAAACATATCCCATGAATGGGTCATATTGTTTGCAAAGGTGTGTATAGGTGGTAAATGGTAGCCACTCAAGTCATAGCTGGATAAAAGTTCCCCCAGATTTTATTTTAGGGAAATACGGGAGAAAGATGTGCTGAAAGAAATCCAAAAACTTTTTGTTAAAAAGTCACCTGGGCTGGACGGAGTGGAAATTAGGTTCCTGAAAGATGCTGCCAGCACTCTGTCCCCAGCAATAACAAAATTGTTTAATAACAGTTTAATAGAGAGTCTTTTTCTTCAGGAATGGAAGCAGGCAAAAGTTATACCCATTTTTAAAGGTGGGAACGCATATGACCCTTCTAACTATATCCGTACTATCAAAGTTGTTAGAGAACTGTTTTCAACCAACTTTATTCATATTTGGATCAACATCAGAAACTTACCCAACATCAACACAGGTTTAGACCTGGATATTCGATGAGCGCCACACTAGTGGACTTCTTAGGTTGAGTGGCACAAGCATTGGATGCCAGGGCCTCCATGGGCACGGTGTTTGTCAATTTATCTAAAGCTTTTGATTTAGTTAATCATAACATTTTACTTATGAGAATGGAACAAATTGGGTTGGTCTCAGGCCCTTTAAAGTGGTTTAAATCCTATTTATATAAAAGAACCCAAAAGGTGGTAATACATGAATATTCATCAGACCCGAGGCACCTCACAAAGGGTGTTTCCCAAGGCTCAGTTTATGCTAACGATTTACCAAAATGTGTAACGATGTGTCATATTGAACTATATGCTGATGACACAGTGCTGTTGGCATCCAACAGTTCATTGGACCTAATGCAGAATAAACTACAGAAGGATTTTGATTCCCTTCAGGAATGCTTTAGAGAATCACAATTAGTGATGAGTACTAAAAAAAACTCAAGTTGTGCATGTTCAAGGAAAGTAGTGTTACAAAAATAAGAATCTAAATGTGGATATTGTAACTAGTGAAGGGATTCATTTAACTGATGTAATCTCATATAAATACATAGGGGTAGAACTGGATAGATGTTTGACGTTTAGTATTCATATAGAGAATATAACTAGAAAGGTCAACACAAGAATAAGGACTTTAAGAAGGTCTGCCTCTATAGTAATGCAACAAATACATAATACTTTAGCCATCTAACTTATTCTCCCTATCTTGGAATATGGGAGTTTAGTTTATGGTTTTGCTGGATGTAAGGATTTGGAAACATTGGAAAAATCTTATTTTCGACTAGCAAGGTTTGTATCTGGCTGTTCTATTAGAACTCACCATTGCACCATACTTCAGTCCCTAAATTGGGGAAGTTTAACCATGCGTAGGCTGAAGCAATATTCCATTTTAATTTATAAGGTCAGTAACAAGCTCATTAATGGAAATCTGACTATAGAGACCCAAAGGAATCTCCATTTATATCAACTAAGGGACACCGTTCATCATGGTGTCAGTTTCCCCAAAGCAAAGACCAAATATGGAACCATGTCTTTTCAGTTTAATGCTGCTAAAATCTGGAATCAAATTCCATCCCTGTGAGAAATTTGACCTATAGTCACAGTCTCAAATCTGCCTTAAACAAGTGTCATGTAGAAGATTGTAATTGTATGTGGTGTTTAGTTCCTAATTATTGGTTTACTTTTTGGATTTATGGAGTGATGATTGTTTCCATTGTTTACCGTTGTACTGCCAAGTGATCTGTTGAAACTTTGTACTGTATACAGGACAACTTTGTTAACTAGGTCCTTGGCCAAAAGTTTTATCCTGTCAAAAAATAAATTTTTAACTAACTTTAACTAACATAGGAGAGTGACTAGTGAGGTGCCACAGGGTTCAGTGCTGGGACCTGTCCTCTTCAATGTTTTTATAAGTAACATTGCAGACAGCTTGAAGAAGATGAATCAGCATTTATATAGCGCTTTTCATACACACTGTATCCCAAAGTGCTTTACAACTTGGGCTGGCAGTATAGCCTAGAGGTTACAATAACTAGCTGTGAATGAGCTTGGTACTTACAGACCTGGGTTTAATCCCCATAGCCTCCACTTGCATACTCTATGACTCTGAGCAAGTCACTTAACCTGCCCAAAGCTCCCGGGTCACCCCTGAAAACAGGCACTTGACCCTAGTGGATCTTACCCAGTTAACAAAGAATAAATAAATAAATAACAAGCAATGCTAGACTGGTAGTGAAGTGACTGAATGTGTAGTGGCAACCATATCACACATCAACACCCACACACAGCCTAGACAATTGCATGAACCGGTTTTATGGGAAGGGAGATATTGATCAGGACACCGGGAATGTCCGCTACTCTTTGTGAAGAATGCCCTGGGTTCTTTTACTTCCACCTGAACACCCACCAGGACAACACCAAGATGGGTAGAAAGGACCTCGGTTCAATGTTTCATCCAAGGAGAGCACACCCAACAGTACAGCATCCTTTAATACTGCACTCAGGTGCCAGCGTTTTAGGTATGAGTCCAGTCCCAGTGTGGGATGAGAACCCATGACCTTCTGGTCCAGAGGCGGATGTGCTACTACCAACTGAGCAACACTGGTCCCTTGAAGGGAAACTGTGTGTCTTTGTGGATGACACAAAAACCTGCAACAGGGTTGACATTCAGAAATGGGGTGGACAGAATAGAATGGGATCTGAGAAAACTAGAGGAATGGTCTGGGGGTGCCAGCTGGGTTTCAATGCCAAAACTTACAAGGCTATGCAATTAGAGCTGCAGAACTCAGAGGCTATGTATATGATGAAGGGAGTGTAGCTTATAGTCACCAATCAAGAAAGAGACTTGGGGTCATCATGTGATGACCTCAGGGTGGCTGGACACTGTAACAAAGCAGTGAGAAAGGCTGGCAGGATGCTGGGGTGCAAAGAGAGAGAGATTTCTAGCAGGAGGAGGAGGGAGGTGGTGCTGCCATTATATCGGCTACTGGTGAGGCCCCTGAGTACTGTGTCCAGCTCTGGAGCCACACCTCTACAAGGACACTGAAATTGTGGAGGTGGTGCAGAGGAGGGCAACCAAAATAGTGAGGGGTTGCACAAGAAGCCATATAAGAAAAGGCTGTAGGAAATGAACATTTATTCCCTGGAAGAGAGAGAGGAGAGAGGGACATGATTGAAACCTACAAGTACCACAGAAATGAACAAGGTACAAGTGGAGGGTCTATTTCAGGGAAAGAAAGGTACTAAAGAATCATAACACTGCAGCAGTTGGGGGAAGGAGGTAGGCTTATGGGCAGACTAGATGGATCTGGAGGTCCCCTTCTGCAGTCACTTTCTATGTTACTAGAACAAGGAGCATGAAATAAAATTAAAAGGGGGGACATTTAGTTGAGATGTGCACAAATACTTCTTCACAGAAAGGGTAGTGAATGATTGAGATAGCTTGCCAGAGGAGTAGTAGGGGCAAGACTGTAGGGAGCTTTAAGCATGCATAGGATAGGCACAGGGCATATAGAATAGGAATGGGGAGGATGACACCTATGACCAACTAGGGTCAGTGGTGATAGAATAGGCAGGGACGAGGGCCAGACTGGGTGGGCCTAAAGGTCCTTTTCTGCCGACAAAATCTATGGTTCTATGAGCTGTCAGGGATGCTCACACATTGAACTGTGGCAGAACTTTTCATGTACTTGCACTCCATGCAATGTCTGCTGACTGCTGACCACCACAATCACATTTGGCAGTAGAGTTTAAACTTATTTTTAATCATATTCACAACAGTTTTGTATTAGTGTTGAGAGGGTAACAGTCTGAGCTGGTGGATGGGCAAATGCAGCTTAAATATTGGGAGTCATAGTCAGGAGCAGAATCAGCTGATCCCTAACTCAGACACCCACTAGTCAGGCAAGCAGAATCAGTGGGACAGGCACAGGAGTCAGAGGTGGGGAGCAGAATAAGCAGGAAAGACAAGGAAGCTATCAGTTGTTTATTAAAAACATGCTGCTACAACATAGGTGCAGATAGGTGCAGAGAAAACTCTGCACCTATGTTGCAGGAAAAGAGCCAGCTTGCAGTACAGTAACATGAGCAGTGAGAGGACATCAGTGATATTACAGGTGGAAGGTTTTCTAAATGAAGTCCTAGTACTGCTACAGGTATGAAGAAAATAACATTGAATGCATTTTATTTTAAATGAATAAAACTTGCATTACTGTTCAAGGAGCACTTGTGTAAGGTATGTGCCATGTGGCTGGGAGGCTTAAACTAGAAAACTGGTAACTGTTCCCCTTTAAGTATGCCACCAAATTTGAAGTCGTGTGGGACATACTGTAGATTTTTCAGAGGCTCAAAGCTCACAGGTATGGATCCATGAGATGATAAAGGAAGATATCACCCTTAGGGAAATAAAGGGAGCCATCAATAAAGTTTTTAATGAGACAGTGGGGGCCACTGCAGAGCTGCAAATGTAGATAGTCCAGCTAAAAGTAAAGCTAGAGCACCCTAATGCACAAAATACAGAGGCACTGACCAGGCAAGGAGTTGGGAGAAGAAACCTTGGACAGACATGTAGCCTGTGCTGATCAAATCATTGAGTTGGAGGCTGGAGGGTCAAGTGTGTTGGGTGTGTGGTGACCTGTGCCACTACGCACGGCAGTGTCCACAATGAAAGAGCCTGGTAGGATCAGGGAAGTAATCAGGCAGTGGTCAGGGTCCAGACCACTTCCAGTGAATGGAATGGTCCCCAACAGAAAATTATAACTGCTGCCACCATACTATCAGGTTACTAACTTCTGGGACAGATTGAAGGCCCTCCATGTACGATTTTGGTGGATTCTGTTACACATTGCCCACTATGCACTCACAGCTGGGGGTGCTAGACAAAGGAAAGTCATAATGGAAATGGTTTTCTTGCTGTGAATCCTGTCGGGCATTGTTTGCTGATCTGCCATCTTGCCAAAATCTTCCTTGTTCTGTTTCTTAACTGATAGATACAAACAGTACAAAAATGCATTTAATTCACTTGGAGATAGAGGACAGGATATTCAAAGGGTTTGCACATGGCGCAACAGTGCTGCGCAATGCGCAACCCACTGATGCCCCGGTACGATATTCAAAGGGAAATGTTGCACTGCGCAAATCCCGATGCACTGGGGTGCACCAGTAATCGTATGAGGCGCAGCGCGGGCGCGGGGCGCATGGCTGGGCGGCACATCCCGATATTCAGTCTGGGATGTGCGGTGCATATGCAGGCATACACCCGCCTTGCGCTGCACAGAGGGGCGCAAAGATCTGCCATGAAGAAAAGGAGCAAGTTCTGGCCACCCATAGGTGAGCTGCCGTATTGCAGGGCACAACATGGCAGCCGCCAGCCGTGGGTGGCCACCTGACCTCCAGAGCCACGGTCCAGTTGTTGCACCCCCCCGCCCGCTCATGGGCTTAAGTAAAAAGAAATACTTCCTGATGGTCCAGTGGACCCGCTCCCAAGCCTGATCGCGGACTTCTGTAAACGTAACGTCCCTCGTGGTCCAGCGGTATCCCCCTACCCACCCGCCTGTTCAGACCCACCACCCTGCTCCCCCTCCCCAGTCAGCGGCGGGAGGCAGCTCCCCACCTGCAAGCATCCCAGCCGCCCGTCGACTGACAGCATACAGTATGGCTGTACACCCATTGGTCCATTGTGTGGGCCAATGGGCATGCAGACTTCGTACTATTGATCCTGAAATTGAATGAAGTCACATTTCGGACATGTAATAATCAATATGGTGTATGTCCATTATTAGGCAGTGTTCAATGGGCGTGCAGCCATACTGCACGCTATCCATCGGCAGGCGGATGGGCGGCTTGCGGGTGGGAGCTGCCACCACTGCTGACCGGAAGCGGGAGTGGTGGGTCTGCAGGCGGGCGGAGGGAGGAGGAGGTACCACTGGACCACCAGGGACATTAAGTTTACAAGCCCTTGATCGGGCTTCAGGTTTGGGTCACTGGACCCCAGGGAGTATTTATTATTATTTAAGCCTGCAATGGGCTTGGGAGCAGGTCCACTGGACCACCAGGGATATTGTATTTTCATATGCCTACGATCAGTGTTGGGGTGAGTTGGCTGCCATGGGATGGGCCATCAGTCCTGTCGGCTGAATCCTGGCAGGTGCCAGGCACAAGTCGCTGAGGAGAGGTGCACCTGCATGCAAATAGGGCCATAATGACATGCAAATGGCCCCATTTGTACCTGCATGCATAATGGCCCTATTTGCATACCCAGCACTGAATAGCATGGTTCTTGTGCCTAGCACATCTGCACTTGCGCTGGTGCATCCCCTGCTCACACTTACCACTTGTGCTGGCGCAGTGCCACTGCACCCTGTGCAATGCGGGCAGCCACAGTGCCATATTCAACCGTGCTGAGCCATAGCAGCAGCAACGTTGAATATCTCCAACCACGCCTCGGCGTAGCCCAGTTGTGCTGTCTCCAGGCTTATGCCCTACCCAGCGTATTCTGAATATCTCACCCAGAATGTGAAACTCAGCAGGTTTGTTTTGGAAACTACTGTAGCTACAGCTATTTTGTGAGACACAATACCGATTTTAAGTTTGGTCACTAGGTTAACTTTTATAGTTAAATGTGTTTTGAGTATTTTACACAGAAATTAATTTTAAATAGTTTTGCAGACCATGTAATTTAGTTTTGATTGCTTTTTTCTTGCCTTCCATCAATTATTTCTCACTTTTCTTCTTCCAGATTGAGGAATGAAGAGGTTGTGTCCTCCATCTTGTCTACAGATGAGCATTTAAGTGCTGTGAGTGTGGACCCCTCAGAATGCAAGGTAAGATGATGTGAAAACTATCATTTTATTTAACATAAAATGACAGTTGTGAAAGTGCAGTGGAATAACCTGTGTGTATCTCTGGCTTATGACTGAAGGAGAGGGTCCACGTATAGTATAATTACTGACAACTGCATACTGAGGAAATCCGTATGGTTTACTCCTGGGGCATATGCCAGGATGCTATGTCTAAGCACAGTTATGTGAGGTGATGAAGAAAATTGGTTTACATTTCACACAACCAATTTTATGTTTCGAATCCTTTGCACAGTATTACAGCTCTGGTGCCAGGGTACCAAACCAGTTTTAGCATAGAGTTGGCATTCACAAAACCGGTGGTTTTGCGCCAGGGTAAAGTTAGGAGTGGGGCCAGAAATGGAAATGAGGGGAGGGACCCGCATATCCCTGCAGAGCAATTCACAAAGGTTTTGCTCGAGAAATATGGCCAAAAACTTGGTGATAATCCGTTGCAACCCTAGTGGTTGGCTGATGCTGCAGCCACTCCCTCACCCATTTGCTGACCCCTTTATAAAACAAACTATTTCCATAATGTGGGCCCCTCCCCTCCTGATCAACGATTCCCATATAAAAGACATTTTCATTGTGTAGTGTCCCTCCCCGATCACTGATCCTGTATAAAAAAAAAAAAATTCCATAGTGTAGTGTCCCTCCCTCCCTGATCACTGGTTCCTGTATAAAGACATTTTAATTGTGTAGTATCCCACCTGCCTCCCTGATCAATGTTTGCTATCCCCAAATCCTAGAAACCCCATTCCCTGGTAGTCTAGGGTCCCTCCCCTACCCGTCCAGCATGAGCGACCACCCGCTCCACCATCTCAATCATTGATTGGTGACCTGCACAGCTCTCCACATCACTGCAGCTGGTGGCTGACTGAGCCCTCCTGGGTGTGTACTAAATACAGTACAGCTCCAAGTCAATGAGCCATACTGTATTTAGTATGCCCTTTCTAGGAGAGGCTTATCAGACTGACCAGCCATGGTGGTGTGAGGAGAAGCTAAAGCAGTAGGCTTAACAGCGATTGAGATGGGAGAGGGGGTCATGGGTCACACTGGACAGGGTGGGACCCTAGGACTATCAGGGAATGGGGTTTCAGGATTTGGGATGGTGATCGGTGATTGGGGGGGTGGGACACTACACTATGAAAAATGTTTGTTTTACACAGGAATTGGCGATTGGGCAGGGGTGTGGGACACTACACTATGGAAAATATATTTTTATATGGGAATTGGTGATTAGAGAGGGGTGGGACACTACACTATGGAAAATGTTTTTCTTACACAAGGACTAGGGGGGTGAGACACTACACTATGGAAAATGTTTTTTTTTATACAGGGATCGGTGACTGGGGAGGGGGGTGAGTCACTACATTATGGAAAATGTATTTTTATATGGGGATTGGTGATCGGGGAAGGGGTGAGACACTTTTCTTTGGAAAATGTTTTTTTTTTATACAAGGATCAGTGACCAGAGTGGGACACTACACTATTAAAAATTGTTTTTACATGGGGATTGGTGATCGGGAAGGGGGTGAGACACTACACTTTGGAAAATGTTTTTTTTTTTATACAAGGATCAGTGACCAGAGTGGGACATTACACTATTAAAAATTGTTTTTTTATGGGGATTGGTGATTGGGGAGGCCGGTGGAACACTGCACTATAGAAGGTGTTTTTTCATATGGGGATCGGTGATTGTGGAGTGGGTGGAATATCACACTATGGAAAATGTTTTTTCTTACTGGCCAGGTTGACAATCGGGGCAGGGAGGCACCACTAGACTACAGGGAATGTGGCTGCATGGGGCATGGGCTGATGGGGGGCCGCACAATGCCACACTAATACCATGCAAATGAGCCCATAATGGGCATGCTGATGGCCACTAGCGCCTTGCATGCCAATGTGCTCATGTGCATGGCTGCTTTCATGAATAGGGGCTTAGCACCTGGCGCTGTGCTGGCAGTCCATTCTCCTAGCTGGCTGTGGGGGGGGACTACTGAGGTTCCAATGCATTTCCTGGGTTAGTGCTGCTCCCACCTGCACCTATTCACAGTCTGTGCAATCTGATTGTGAATAGCACTTTTGATGCCCTGTGCAATGGCAAGGTGTGGCGCAAACCTTTGCACTGCACTTTGTTCTTTTTGTGAATCCTGCCCCTGGTGTGCTTTGTCTAGAATTGAGCATTCATTTATCCACCATACTAATCTAAGACAGTGGCTCAGTATACACTAGCTTGCTTGATGGTGAAGTCTAGGTGGAATTCCATCTTTTCCAGTGGGTAAAAGCATGGTGGCATATACATTATGATGCAGGATTGATTACTGAAGATTTAACAAAGCCGAAGTCTACTGCAGTATTGTATTCGATGAAATATTCAGTTTTTCACTACAGAGAAGGATTCCAATCTGTTGCATAATGTCAACTGCTGGCTAGAACCTGTCAGCATGACACAGTGTACAACTGCAATGTTTATTTGAACATATTAAGCTGTTAAATTCTTTTGGCACTGTTCTATTTAATAATACCAACAGCAAATGATCTCCCTGGGAGAAAATAGTTGACTAAAAAAAAGCATTAACATTTAAGTTATGTACCATTTTCCCTTCCCACATTCAGTTATTTGACAAGATAATATGATATATTATGGGCAGAACTCTGAATGCTATATTTGTGCATAGTCTGGGAAACATTTTGAGGCCAGAACACCTTTTTTTATACTCCTTTATTAGCAAATCTAATGCATGTTTTAGAATTCAGCACTTGACAATACTGTTAACTTCTTTAAAACAGCAAACAGAAGTGTTCAGTGCAAATATCACATTTTAGTCCAAAGCAGAAGCTACTTTGTTATTATTCAATTAGTCTTCCTTGAAATCTGTGTGGCATGAACACCAATATTTTGTTTATATGATTCAGTTAATTTTTCTGACTGTCTACATTGACCTGAAATGGCCTTTCCTCACTTCTTTTTATTGTCCTCTGGTATCCGCGTTTAGGGGAAACTCCTCAGGCTCAATTTTCAAAGTCCTGAGAATGCCACAAGACCCTGGTGCGCAGATTGTATGGCACATGGGGATTGCAACATTCTCCCAGCTAGCGATTGCCCCCCCTCGATTTGTTTTCCTCTCTCCTCCTCTCACTTTCCTCCCTGGATTGAGCTTGATAGGGGTATCCTCACCCTTCCATGCTTCACTCCTGCCCCTCACACTATCCCCTGCCCTATTCCCCACTACTAATCTCAGTCCATCTCCCCTCACCTCCTCTTCTGCCTAGCCAGCCCCATTCAGTCTCAGCACTTATTATGTTTTTCTCTCCATCGTCTCTTCCCCTCCCTTGTTTTCCCCATGTCTTTCCTTCCTCACCTTTCCTCACCGTCCTCTCTTTCCTTATCCTTACTCCATCCCTGCCCCACTTGCTATCCTCCTGCTGTATCCCTACTTCCATTCTCAATCTCACTCCTCCCCTACCCACTTCCACCTACCTTTCCATGCACCCTATCAACCCTTCCGACCAACGTAGGCACGCATTATGTATTCTCACCTTCTCCTCTCCCCATCCATAGCATTGTCTCCCCAGAGTCCTCCCCCACATGTTCCCTCCCAAGATCTTCCCCACCCACCATTAAATCCCCTCAACAAAACCTATCTCCTGTGGTACCCATCCATCCCCTACACTCCTCTATACTCCACCCTTCGTACTTATCTCCACTTTCATTCCTGCTCTGTCTCCCTAAGGCTCTCCTTGTGGCTCTCCCCCATCCCTCCCTCTACTATCTCCACCCCTCCCTCTTGCACAGTAATCCTTTGTCTATTCTTTTGCCATAGATGCCTGTCTTGTACTTTTTTGTTACTATAATGACTGCCTTGTATTATTGCTTATTGCCATCTGATCCTGCTATGTTTTTTATTCTAATTTCTTGTTGTTCCTTTGTTAATTCCCACGTTACTGTACTATCCACTGTATTTACTGTAACTGATGTTATGTTCTCACTCGGACGTGGAACCTTTGTAAATGAGCTTGCAGCTCAAAGGTTGCAATCTGAGACAATCATAAATAAATAAATAAATAATTAGAGATTGTCAATCCGGCACCAAATGCCACAAGTTAGACCAGCTTTTCCTGGTCTAACTTGCACCAGTTGGGGACCCTTTTTATGGGGCTTGTGCCAAATCTTTGGCACAAGCTGCTACAAACTGAGGAACCTGTTGCAACAGCACCTGATGTACTAAAATTGGGTACAGCTGCGTCAAAGAGTTTTGTGCAGCTGCACCAAAAATGGGTTTTATGCAGGGCTGTGTCACTCTTTGAACTCTGAGCCCCTGGAATTTATCTTTAGATAAGCTTATGGGACAAAATCCCTGTTCTCTCTCTCATACAGTACTATATGTGCAATACCCATTTCAATCCAGTCTTGAAGACCTGAGGCCTAATTCACAAATGTGTTTGGAATGCCCAAGCCCCAGGTGCACTGAACATATGGCACATGCGCTTGCAGCATTCTCCAGCAGAAAATTGGAATTCGATCCCATGCACCAATTGCCGAAATGAGATTAGCCTTTTGCTGGTCAAACTTGTGGAAATCTTGGGACCCATTTTACTGGGCTTGCACCACATGTTTGGTGCAAGTTGGTATAAAGAGGGAAAAGTGCCACAAATGCACCCGATCTTCTTGAATCAAGTGCAAGCTGCGGCAAAGTGTTTGGTGCAGCTGCACTTAAAAGGGGGTTTGATGCAGGGCTCGACACAAGCCCTGCATCACGCTTTGTTACTCTGGCCCCTTATGTCTATTTTTGAGGTTAAAAGTACGCTTTTCAGCGGTGTACTCTTTCATTACTTATTATCACTATGGCTGTAGTGGGGCTATTGTTTGTTAGAAAGTGGGCAAAGACAATTCTCACTCCTGATTGGCTGAGACACTTACTTAGGTGGGCATCTATCAGACAATAGATGCTAAGCTAAAAATAACAGCCAGTCCAAGTGCCCCTTCACCGAGTACCATTCTCCAGTGGTGCTCAGCCTGCTTTGTAATTGGCTGAAAGCACCCCCGAAAACTTCAAATGCCCGCCATGTTTTTTCTCTCGCTTAGCAAGAGCTACAGGTCCCACCCCCCCAACACTTCTTACTTGCTTCTTCTTCTTCAAAAAAGAAAGCACACTGATTCTGCGGTCAGAAGAGTGAAGAAATTCTCACTGCCATATTCTCTGCTATGGCACCACTCTCCCAACCGTGATCTAACACTGCCAAGCTAACAAAGGTAAAGTAAGCCGTTGCTCCTATTGGCTTTCATGCGATGCCCCCCACACACTTCTTGTTTGCTTCTTTTTGAAAGAAAGTACACTGATTCTGTGGTTGGGAGTGAAGAAATACTTGCAGCCATATTCTCTACTATGGCACCACTCTCCTAACTGCGATATCACACTACCATGCTGACAAAAAGTAAATGAAAGCTGTTAGTCCTGTCGGCTTCGTTCTGTGAAGCCTGCCTCCCCCACTTGCTTACACCAGCCACCAAAAGCTCATGAATTGAAACTAAGGCTGACTTCTTATATGAGCTTGCTCAGTAAAATTGTTGAATTATATAAATGTGACAAGCTGCATCTTTACCAAGATCTACCAATGAATTGCTTTTTGCAGTTTTAATTTCTCTTTCACCTCACTCGACCTCCTCCCACAAAATCCATGTACCTTCCGCGATGTCTGTACTCGGCTGATGTACCGCATCTTTGCCTCCTGCCCGCCACCTCAGCTCCTCTCCCAATGTACATTTCCATACAGAAGACGCACGCTCCACTGCGGTTCTGTGCCCCATTTTAAACGCTACTGTACAATAAAAGAAAGAAACTGCAGTATAACATTTCTTAACATTGAAGCTATGTGTGTGGGGGTGGGTTGACAAAACGGGTACTAGACACCAACAAATTAAATTAAAGACACTGCATTGTTAAGGGGGAGTTATAAACTGTAACAGACTACTATAGGAAGCTGCGACCTCACAACCAATTTATTTAGGCGTATAAACTATTTTATAACAAAACTAATCTTAAACAATTTAGTAACAATTTTTTAACTTTTTTTTTAAACAGTGCCCATTTTCTAAGTGCAATAATACCCTCCAGGGTGGGAGGTATGGGCTATACCAGACCTTCCGGGGCTATAAGGCCCTCCACCTGTGGCGTTGGGCCTCACATTCCCAGGGCGGTCCGGTATAGCCCAATACCACCCACCCTGTCAGGTATTATTGCTTACTTAACCACCTCAGAGTTTGCCTTGCTTGTAGTACAAAATCATAATATTTCAGGGATATATAGTCCCCCCCCCCCCATCCTTGCAGTGGTATGCCTAGAATCAGATGCCTTGGATTAAGTGGTACTGTACATCTATCACAAGGATTTCTTGTATTGCATTAGGAGCCTTTGACTAATGCTTTGTCAGTTTACCCCACTACTAGAATGCGCTTATTGTATTCTTTGCTCTGCTGTATTTTCTACATTATCAATCATTGTTTTACTTGGATGCTAGGAGTTCTGAAAAATCCCACTTGCATCTTTCAATAGAACTCATGCCATGCTGGCAAATAAGTAGTTCTACGCCCTAATTTTAGTATTGTTTCCAAGTCTTCTGAGTAGAGATGTTACAAAGTTTTAATTCACTGGTGAAGTTCCGGTGACATTGCGAAATTTGCCTGCGTGAATAACTTTATGAATGGCCTATTTTTTCACTTCACATTGAGTTTTCCTGGGGATATGGCACTTTGTCAGGTGAAGTCAGGTGATGTTAAGGTGAACCTGCAACTGTGCCAGCGAATTTGCAGAACTACTCTTGAAGAAATGTCACTTCACCTGTCAGAAACTTTGCAAAGTTGGCACTTCACACTTTGCGAATTTAGCAAACTTCACAAATTATTTCACAGAGCAAAGTGTCAACTTTGCACATCTCTACTTTTGAGTCTCCTGTCTCATATCTTTTTCATTCCTGTTCCTTATTACATTAGAACCTTAATTTTTAGCCTCCATTATAGTCCTGTGTAGTCCAGATTCTAAAAAATGATGTCCTGTGTCTAAGTGCTGTGCATTATTTCTTCTGTTTTGACTGTTACAGACCTATGTGATCCAGACATTTTAGACCCTCTGAAGTACTTCATGGAATATTCCTGTAACTTCAAATCTTTGCATTGATCTGCCTGTCTTATTTCAAACTTTTCTTTCACTGTTTGGAATTCTGATATGGTGGTTTGATTACTCATATTCTGATAAGACAATTGTAACCATAATTTTTACCATTGGTGGAATGTTCTGTCTGGGTTGGTTTCCATTTTGCTACTAAAAGAAACATTCATTAGAAAACTCTGCCAGAAGAAATCCAAAACTGTCCAACAGCTTTGACCTCAGTGTGGATCAATGGTAGCACTCTTACCTCGAGGCAGAAAGTTGTAGGTTCAAACCCCCTACCAGCAGCTTAGGCTCATGTTTAATTCTTACACTGCAATGCAGTGACATTACAGCATTTCAATACATTGCAGTGCTGTCCTAAAGTACTGGTGTTGTGTTGAAAGTGTCATCCTTTGGATGAGTTGTTAAACTCAGGTCTTCTTGTGCCTCTCTCTGGCGGTTGTCCAGGTACAGCAGAGGCTTATGATCCCTTGGCTTTGTTTAAAAGAAGAATAATGGGCATTCCATAGAACTAATACAATTAGTTTAATAACTTGTAGGATCTTGATCATGCCAAGAGGTGAGCGAATGTCATTTATGTCAATAGAAATTGGTGGGTGGAAAAACAAGCGCACAAATTGCTTGAAATGAAGAGTAGGAGTCCATTTTTATGAACATGATTATTTTATTTGAGAAAAAAACAGTAGATCTTGGTAAAGATGCAGCTTGTCACATTTATATAATTCAACAATTTTACTGAGCAAGCTCATATAAGGAGTCAGCCTTATTTTCAATGTTTCACAGCATTACCTTTTACACTGATTATTCAGGAATTTGCCGACTTCTGTTATATAAGGAATAGTGTATGGGCAATCATACTCAACAAGGCTGTGTTTCAATCAAGGGGTTGAGGTGACATCATAGGGACCTTGAGAGTGAAACTCGAGAGGTTCCAGTGTCATCTTAACCCCGAGATCAAAACATAGCCTTGTTGGTGTATGGTTGCCCATATACTATTTCTGATAGTATATGATTCCTCAGATTAATAAAAAAAAAGTAAAATTTGGGCAAGTTCAAGTTTTACAAGGTTTCATACCATGGGTGGGATATTCAAAGCGGTTGCACAAGGTGCAAGTGAGATGCGCCAGCGCAACAGCGGATATGCGCCAAAGAGCGATATTCAGCGGGTGACAATGCGCAGTGCAAATCGCAGTGCACCAGTGAGCATCCCTAATGAATGCAAGCATAAGTGCAGGGCATAGCCATGAATAAGCTGCGCAGTGTGATAGTCAACAGCAAGCTGATGGCGCAAGCACAGAGCAACAAGGACATATGCGGAGCAAAGTTGAGCCTATAAAAGGAAGGAGCAATCAGGGGACGGAGGCTTGTGCCCAGGGGAGCAGGGAGTGAGAGACAGAGATAGAGAGAGAGAGAGAGAGAGAGACAGAGAGAGGGCCATTGGCCAGGCAGGACAGCAGCAGGGGTGCAGGACAGGCACAGGGGCAGGAGGTGCAACGAGCAGTGGGACAGGGAGTGAGACCCCAACCGTGCCTGTGAGCGGGAGCTGCCTAGCATGTGTGTGTGTGGGACCCCATCACAGGAGTGCACCTGGTGGAGGGGGCAGGCAGCAGCACACGGCCGAGGTGGCCCAGGGAGTCAACTGTGGGGGGGGGGCAGGATAGGGCAGGCCATGGCCAGTGCAATATTCCAGATGGAGGCAGTTATGAGGGGTGTGAGGAGGCAGGAGGCAGAGCGGTGCAGCTGTGGAAGGGCCCAGCGGTGGTATGCCTGGAACAGGTGGTACCATGCCCGCACCCCCTTTGAACAGTACAGTGACACCAAGATAGTTGGCTGGTACCACCTTAACCGGGTGATTCTGAGGCAGCTCTGTGAGCTGTGCAGTGACGAGATGCAGGCACCCACGAGATGGAGCCACGTCCTGTTGGTGGAGATCAAGGTCACGGCCGTGATGTGCCTGCTCACCACGGGTACCTTCCAGAGACCAACAGGGGACACCACAGACATAACCCAGTCAGCTGCATCACTTCTCCTCACACAGTTCCTCAATGCACTGCAGCCACATGCTGCAGAATACATCCACTTCCCCAGCACACAGGTGGAACGTACAGAAACATGCAGGAGTTCCACAGGGTTGCTCATATGCCTGGCATACTAGGGGCCATTGACTGCACCCACGTAGGCGTCCGCACACCACCGGGGCTGGAGCGGGTGACCTACATCAACAGGAAGGGCTACCCCCAGTGTCAACTGCCAGGTGATGCGCGATGCCAAGGGGCACATAATCAATGTCTATGCCACACACCCTGGTGGAGCACACGATGCCTTTATCTGGCATCAGTCTGCACTGTGCCACAGGTTCGAGAGTGGGGACATCCCCACTGGCCACCTAGTAGGTGAGTATGCAGCTGGAATGGGCAGGTGTGGTGGGGAGATGCATGCTGGAGGCGAGGAGGTCTGACTGTACAGGCGGGGGCAGCCACACAGACCACAATGCTAGCCTATCATTTTACCCACATAGGTGACAGTGGATACCCACTCAGGCCCTGGCTGCTCACCCGCGCACTTGGCGCCCGTTGGCCCCAGTGCAGGAGAGATTCAACGAGGCACATGCCAGCACACGGAACATCATCAAGTGTGTGTTTGGACTGCTGAAGGCATGCTTCCGTTGCCTGCACAGGTCTGGCGGTGCCCTACAGTACAGCCCCTCAAAGGTCTGTGGCCTATTCCTTGCCTGCTGTGTGCTACACAACATGGCCACTGACTATGGGATAGCTGTCGAGATCGAGGAGGGGAACAGCAGTGGGGATGACTCAGATGGTGGGCCATGCAGTGGTGGGCAGCCCTCCCTGGGCAACAGGAACCCTGGCTGCACAGAATGGTCCAGCAGCACCGGGACACCATTGCAGAGGAGCACTATGGTGCACGCAGGTAGGTGTACAAGACCACACACATGTCCCAGGGACCAGGGCACAGTTTATAGGCATACCCGGCCGGGCACCACAACAGACATGGCTGGAGGGCAGTGTCGACAGACATGGGACAGGACCCCGTGGAAGCACCCTACATGGCACTGTGGACCCCACCCACATACCCCCACACCCCCCCCACACACAAGCATGGGCACCCACACATGTACACCCCGAAGCTATCAATGGGCATGTGTCAGACACTGAACACCAGTGCACAGTGACAGCCGGTGCTGTGAAGGCATCATCATGCACATGCCACAGTGGCCAGCGGACGGGTGGGTGTGCACAAGGCAGGCGTGTTGCATGGTCCAGGGTCGTCATGGCCCTGGTACGCACACACCACACCACAGTGCATACAGGGCAGCAGCAGGCAGTGGACAGGGAGGGTGGATCAAGACCGCTGCGCAGTGTCACAGCCACCACGGACACGGACGGCCCTCGCCGAGACCGCCCAGCAGACACGGGCTGTGTGGCTGCCACAGGGGTTGTCACAGTTGGTCCTGCAGGTGTGTCACTGTGGGAATGCGACCGGTCCCTCACAGGTGTCTGCAGGCCCCAAAACAGGCCTGCTCCAGGCGTGCCTGGAATGCCCACAGTGGATCCCGGCAATGACAATGCTGGGGTCGCACGACACCTGGACCGAGGGGTGGAGAATGGACTCCACGGTGACTGCTGTGGATGGCCCTGCACCAGGGTGGCCAGTGGTGCCAGGCCAGCCATGACCGCAGCAGTGAGCCGATCCAGGCCTGCGGTCGTGTCCTTCTGCATGCGTGTGGCCTCGGCCAGGAGCTGCTCAAAGTCCATGTCATGCCTCCCTGCGGACTGGCACAGCTCAGTGCAGATTGCACACACCCCTGCGATGACCTGCATCTGCTGCTCAACAAATGCCCGGAGCAGCTGGGTGTGCTTAGTGAGAAGGTCGGCGCCTGGTGGGCTTGGGCATTGCGCCCGACCCACGGGAGCTGTTCAGCCATGTGGCATGGCCCCACGCTGGTGGGGCTGCACAGCAGGCCTCTGGGCCTGTACTCGTCTGTGGTGCACTGCGTGGCTGGCAATGCACCCGGACCCCTCTCGCACTGTCCTACCGCTGCTACTGCCCCTCCGCCCACTATGCGCGTGATGGCACCGGGACGGCTATGCCACCTCCGCCACACAGTATGGACTGCGCCCCAGGTACATCGTCCACTGCCTCACTGGGCAGTGTGGCTGGAGGGTCAACAACTGCCACCTGGGCGCCATCAGCGCTGCCGTGTCCAGTGCATGGTAGGGATGCCTCCCCCTGGTTGGCATCACAACTGTCCAGGATAGCGGTCATGTCATCATCGGTCCCAGACCCCGCCCTGATCAGTGTCTCAGCATACTGGATGCCATGGCAGGCATCCCGCTGAAACACTGCCTGGGCCTCATCCATGCCCACACCACAGGCATCCGGTCGGACAGTGGGGATGGGCCAGCAGAGGTCCGAACCTGACTCAGTGGAGGTGGATGGGCACCTCCAGGTCCACGACAGCCCCCAAGGTGGGCACCGCCACCTTGCAGCTGCACCTCAGGATCTGTAAGGAACACATACACGTAGTGCCGCCACCACGCACTCCATGCCCCTTGCACCCTCCCCCCATCCCCATGTGCTGCTGTACCTATCATGCAGCAATGGGCTTCCCCTGTCTGCAGTCCACCACCAGGACACCCTCAATGGTCTGCGCTGCATGGTCGCCGCCACCAGCTCCTCCTGTGGTGTCAGCTGTGGCACCTCAGGCTGTCCACCACCCGTGGTGGCACATGAGGCCTGGATGGCAGCCACCTTCTCCTTTATCTGCCTCCCGTCCATGCCCACCTTTTTGCACTCCTGTGCTGACCTCTCATGGCTGCCCTGCAGGTTCACAGCCCTGGCCACTCCCTCCCATGTCTCCGCCTGGCCTGCGGGTGCCTATGGAGCCACCTCAGAGGGACTCCTGGTCCAGGTATGCATCATAAAGGGCATCGCACTCTGCCTGCTCCTCAAACTCCTTGTGCTCCAACATACTCATTCCTGTGGGTGAAGACATGTGGTTAGTGCTGGCTGCCACACACGAGGTGCCCCCCCCCGATCCTCTGTCCTGACATGCCCACTGCCTGGCGTCTTACCTGTGAAGGATGCAATACCGGTCTGGTGCCTGTGCAGTCCCATGCCGCCTTTATAGCGCATCACATGCAAATGAGGGAATGCGCAACTGTAATGAGATGCAAATGCCTCCGATGTGCCGCGGATATGCTGATCAGCTCATCTGCATATGCCTGCTGAATATCACGGAACTGCGCATGGCACATTGGAGATGTGCATGCTCAAGCCATGGCACAACTGTATGACATGCGCAGTCTGCCTGGCACAGTGCATGCGCACACTGACGTCATGTACGTTGGTGCTTCCTACACACAGTGCACCATATGCGGTATGGCGTTCTGCCGCTATTGGGCATGTGGTGCACGTGCACTGTATGCCCTATGGTGCCCGTGTGCCATTGGCACATGGCCCATGGGGCACATTGGACCCTATAGCACACCACACCTTCCGTGCCCTGTCGCGCTGTCACACACGGTGCTCATGCTGACCTTTGACTCGATGTGTGTCCCTTGACCCCCAGGTGCCTGCGGCACATGCCAGCGCTACCCCAGCTGACTCACTCAGCAACAAGGCATGTGTGATTGGGGATGGCAGTGCATCGCCAGGCGTGTCGTGGCACCCATCGCGACGTGTGGCTCGTGCACCACCGCCACCATTTTAGCTCAGCAGTGCAGATTGCAGCATGCCTCGCAGGAGCTCAGCATGGCAGGCACCCAATTGGAGCCAGGTCAAGCTGGTCTACCTGTGGCACTAGTAGAGCCTCATGTTGGCACCCTATATGGGCAGGTACCCCTGGACCAGCCTCGCACCGAGGTGTGGTAGGGGGTGATCGAGGGGTTAGAGGAGGCCATTGGGACCCGGTGTAGCAGGGAGCAGTGCTGCCACAAATATGGGGACCTGCGGCGGAGGGATCCAGACCAGCTGAGGACACTGCAGGCACGCCTCTGGAGGGGCGCCGTGCCATGGCCAGGTGAGTGCACATTTCCACATCTGTGCCTTGTCGGTGTTCTGTGGGGTACTAGCAGGTGTCATGCCATGCTGCCGGGGGGGGGCTGTGGCTAGGCACGATGCCGGCCGTAGCAGTGCACCATAGGTGTGCTGTGCCATGGCAACACCACTGTGCAGGGACATGGGGTATACTGTGCTGGAGGGGGGTGGGGTGCGTGGGTTGCTGCCTGGTGCTGATGTCTGCCTCCCTCTGTCTCCCTACTAGGCTCTGAGGATCGACGCAGAGCCAGGATGGTGGGAGCCGCTGCCGGACGGCAGCAGGCCAATGGTGGCACATGGGCAAGGGATGCTGGCCAAGCAGGAGGTGCTGGCAGACAGGCGCCAGTCATGCTGCAGCATTCAGGTGAGCACTCTGTCAGTGTACGTTGTGTGTGGGGTTGGGGTGGGCCACAGCCCCGTGCACATTGCCATTTCAGCCGTGCATCGCCGGCATGGTCCGTGCACCATGCTGCGCCTATGCGTGTGTGTGACTGCTGTGGGTGGGCTATGGGTTTATCTGGGTCCCAGCCAGGCCACTGCCATCCTCCCATAATGCCCATTTGCCTGGTGGCCATGGATGTGGTGTGCTGCGCATGGCTGGTGGTGGTGTGCAGTGCTGTGTGTGGCTGCAGATGGTCAGGATGGCGGCTCATGTGGGCATAGAAACATAGACTTTGATGGCAGATAAGGACCGCTTGGCCCACCTAGTCTGCCTATTTCTCTACCTACAGGATAGGCTGCAGATCCTAGTTAACCAACAACCTATTTCTTCCTACCCCCCACAAGAATTGCTTTGTCTGTCCCATGCATTCTTGAATTCTCTCACAGTTTTAGTCCCCACAACCTCCTCAGGAAGGCTGTTCCATGCATCCACTACCCTCTCTGTGAAAATATACTTCCTCACATTGCCCCTGAACTGCCCCCCCTTATCTTTAAATTGTGTCCCCTTGTTCTTGTATGTCTCTTTTTCTGAAAGATGCTACCCTCTTGGACTTTGTTGATTCCACTGAGGTACTTAAAAGTTTCTATCATGTCTCCCCTCTCCCTTCTTTCCTCAAGGGTATACATATTAAGCTCCTTTAGTCTCTCCTCATACGGCTTCTCTTGCAGACCCTGCACCATTTTGGTTGCCCTCCTCTGGACTGCCTCTATCCTGTCTAATTCCTTGTGGAGATGGGGTCTCCAGAACTGGACACAGTACTCCAGATGGGGTCTCACCAACTGTCTGTACAGAGGGATAACAACTTCCTGTTTTCTGCTGGTGATGCCTCTCCCTATGCATTCCAGTATACCCCCAGCCCTCCCTACTGCCTTCTCACATTGCTTGCTAACCTTAAGGTCATCTGATATGATTACCCCCAGGTCCCTTTCCTTTTTTGTTGTTGTTACTACCCCCATTGTGTAATCTTCCCCTGGGTTCTTGTTTCCCAGGTGCATTATTTTGCACTTCTTTGCATTGAATCCTAGCTGCCATACTTCTGACCATTCCTCCAACCTTGCCAAGTCCCTTCTCATCCTTTTCACGCCTCCTTGTGTATCAACCCTGTTGCAGATCTTTGTGTCATCTGCAAAGAGGCATACTTTTCCTTCCAGTCCCTCTGCAATGTCCCTTATAAAGACATTAAAAAGAACTGGACCCAGTACTGAACCCTGCGGTACCCCACTAGTAACCCCTATTTCTTCAGAGTGGACTCCATTTGCAATTACTTTTTGTGTCCTATTGTCCAGCCAATGTTTTACCTAGGCTACCATCCTGGGACCCACTCCCAGGCTGGTTAATTTGACTATTAATCTTTTTGTGGGACTGTCAGATGCCTTGCTAAAGTCTAGGCAGGCCATGTCCACAGCCCCTCCCTGGTCTACTACCTTGGTCACCCAGTCAAAGAAATCTATTAGATTTGTCTGAGATGACCTTCCCACTGTGAACCCATGCTGCCTTGGGTCCTATGCCCCACTGGCCTCTAGGTGCTCAACAATTCTTTCCTTCAGAAGTGACTCCATCACTTTCTCTACCACTGAGGTCAAACTGACAGGTTTGTAGTTTCCTGCCTCTGTCTTGGTCCCACTTTTGTGAAGGGGAATCACATCTGCCTTCCTCCAGTCCTCGGGTACCACACCATCCTCCCATGATTTGTTAAAAAGAGTAGTCAGTGATTTCACTAGTTCCCCTTAATTCTTTTAGAATTCTGGGGTGAATTCCATCAGGCCCCATTGCTTTGTCCACCTTCAGTTTTAGGAGTTCTTGCAGAACCCTTTCTTCTGTGAAAGGACTGGGATCGACCCCCCTATCAAAAGTGCTTCTGTTAATTGGATTAGGCACTTCCCCCTCCTCTTTTGTGAATACTGAGCAGAAATATTTGTTCAGTATCCCTGCTTTTTCACTGTCCCCCTCTGCCCACCCACCGTTCATTCTATTCAGCCTCACTATCCCTCCCTTTGTCTTTCTATGCTCTCTGATGTACCTATAAAAGGTTTTATCCCCCTTCTTAACCGAGGTGGCTATCTTTTCCTCAGTTTGGGCCTTTGCTATTCTGACTTCCCTCCCTGCTTCCTTCTGCCTTAACTGGTACAGTTCTCTGTCCTGCTCCTTCTGTGTTTTCTTATACTTCCTGAATGCTATCTTTTTCTCCCTGACTTTCCCAGCCACCTCTTTTGAGAACCATAGTGGCTTTTTCTTTCATTTTGATTTGTTTATTGGCTTCACACAAAGGCTTGTTGCCTCTGTGATGGCAGTTTTGATGATTCCCCATTGTTGCTCCACCCCTCCTTCTAGCCTGTTTGCTATTGCTTTTCTGAGGCACTCTCCCATCTTGCCAAAGTCGGCCCTCCTGAAGTCCAGTACCCTCACTTTTGTATGGCTTGACTCTGTGGCTGAGTTTAACGTGAACCACACTGTTTGATGGTCACTTGTTCCCAGATGGCAATCCACTTCAGATCTGAGATCCTCTCACTGCCTCCATTTGAGAGCACAAGGTCTAGATTGCCCCTCACAAGTGGGTTCCAAAACTAGCTGTCTGAGGCCTGCCACCTCCTAGAGCATCAAGAATGGTCCTTCTCTTGGATGTGGCTGCAGCAAATGTGCTCCAGTTAACATCTGGCATATTCAGGTCTCCCATCAACAGTATCTCCCCTTTCTCTGCTATCCTAAGAATGCCTTCTATCATCCTTGTCCATTCCCTCCCCCTGACATGAGAGTCTGTACACAACCCCTGTGCGGATTGTGGTGCCCTTTCGAGTCCCCAAGGTGAGCCACAGTGCCTCCTCTCCTCCCTGTTTACTCTTTTGTTCAGTTGCTTTTATCCCTTCCTTTACACGGAGAGCTACTCCTCCCTCTTCTCCCCTGCCTGTCTCTCCTGTAGGTTATGTACCCTGGTATGTTAACATTCCAGTCATGGTTCTCTGTGTACCATGTTTCTGTGATTGCTATGATATTCAGGCATCCCTCTTCCATCAAGGCCACCAGCTCAGGGAGCTTGTTGCCCAGACTACGGGCATTGGTACTCATTACTCTCCATTTCCTGATGGCCTTACTCCTTTTTGCCCCATCCCTGTCCTTCTTGCCTTTGTCACTGTCCCCATTTACCCCTGCCCTTCTCCCTATCGACACCTCTATGTTGGTGTTTACCGTACTTACTACCGTGATTTTTTTGGGGTCTAGGATTTCCCTGCTCCTTTCCGGTGCCTCCCCTTGGCTAGTTTAAATGCTTGCCAATTAAGCATTTAAACTTATCACTCTAGGATCCTGGTTCCCTCCTGGACAGATGCAGCCCATCATGCCAGTATAGGCTTGCATCACTCCAGGTGGACCCCCAGTCCCCAATGAAGCAAAATCCTGAGCTCTGCAACAGTTTTTCAACCACTGATTGAATCCCATGGTGCAGAACACCCTAGCCCTCTTACGCATGCTGCAGATGGCTGTGTGCCTACTACAGGGCACATGTCACTGCTGTCCGCTGCACATGTGTGGATGGGCTACAGTCATTTGGGCGGCACTCATCCATGTCCCTCCTTTGTCCTAGATGTCCATCGTGTGGATGTCAACACCAGGCTGCTGGAGAGGATCCTGAGGGTCACCACGGCCACCCTTGCATGGCCAGCATCATAAGGCAGGCCCTGTGCATTCTGCTAGAGGCGATATGGACCAGGTGCTGGTAGGCATGAACGTCACGTGGGGCCCATTGGCCTGCATCACCCTCCCTTCCCCTGACCCCCTTCCTTCCTCCATTGTACCCTACCTAGCCATGTCCCCTGTCCCCCACCCCTTCCCCAGCCTACCATCTTGATTGTGGCCTCCCCATTCCCTGCCCCTATCCCTGTTCCTCTGTATATAGTTTCTGTTATTTGTTACTTATAATACACTTCTATTTTGTTAGCCATCCATGTCCGTGTCTGCTGTTTCGGCTGGCGTATGGAGCCATGCTGCAGTGGTGTGTGCATGGTAGCCATGTGGTATGTCTGGTCGACTGGGGATTGTGTCTGGTTGTCTGTGGCCAGTGTGTGTGCCTTGGGGTGTACGTGTGCTCTCTGCTAGGGCTGTGTGGCCTGTGTGTTGTCGGCATGTGTGTTGTCAGCTATGGTCCCGGTGGCATGTCCTGTGCCGTCCTGTGGGTGTTGCCTGTAGCTGCCTGCCAGTGGTCATTGGTGTCATGCCACCTCCATGCACTGCTGTGGTTCACGTGGTCAGGGCCTCAGGCCGTGTGCCTGCCTTGCCTCCCTTCTGACATCCCCTACACCCTGGTGGCAGTGTGTCCTGCTCTTGTGGCATGCTCCACACTGTGCCGGTTGCCCTGTGCCATGGCCTATGCACCTCTGTCCCTTACCCAGCCCATGTTGTGCTCTTGTGCTTCCTGCCTTGCTCTGTTGTACAGCCCAGGTTGCGCGATGGCGCCTGCTGACTTGCTCCCTGGCGCAGCCCTTGTTGCGCCATGGCACATCCCTGCGATATTCAGCCATCTTGCACTGTCATTTGCCATTATGCTCAGCCTTTGAATATCATGTTGGGTGCACACTGGTGCAGTGTGCTTTTGCTGCGCACCTGCTGTGCCTGCTTCTGGCACATTTCTGAATATCCCACCCCTTGTGTTCAAGCTCACGCTTGGTATCAGCAGCTCCGTCTGCTTCAAAGTCAGTCAATGCAGTCCTGTTTCCATTTGACCTTCCAAAGATTCACTGAGGGATTTTATTTAAAAAAAAAAAATGTTAAAATGGAACGATTGGAAACATGAAGCCGAATACAACAGTTTATGTCTAAACCATCTCAGTGAAGGGCTCGGTAAGTAGCGCTGCCATGTTTGTTAGAGTTTTTCTGTCAGGTGGCATACAGTGGACCACTTCATGAATACTAATGATGGAGCATGCACAATAACCTTCAGAACGTGCACAACAACTTTTGAGCAGCCACTAATTTTCATACTTAACAAGCCCAAACCATACACTATAAAAATATACATATTATAGTACCTCATTCATTGTGTTAATTTAATAACTTATGAGCTACAAATACAATTTTATCATTTTTATTTGTTCGTTTTGTAGGATTTTATATTGATTAAATACAAATACAGATGATTATTTCATTTTCAAACGTTATTAGCAGAGAAGAAATGTCACCTGTATACAAGACCCTGTTAAATGCTCTAATTCTTTTCTTTGCTAAAATGCAGTTCATCCTGGGTGGCCACTGTAAATGAAGTATAATACAATTACAATTTGAACATATGTCAATTAATTTTAACAAATCACTTCCTTTAAAATGTATACCTTATGCACCATTGTTGGTTTCTGATATGGCAGCTTCATCCTCAAAGTTGTATCTATCTACAGAAAGAAACAATACCAAAAACTCTAATTTAGTAATTTATCTACTAACTGGAGACATAATCATTTTGTTAGTTTGGACCGGAAAGCATATGACAATTATGAGATGACTTGAAGGAAATGATAATGCAGTTACAATACTAAGGGTGTAGAATTTATAAAGTCCATTTAATTCTCTTTTATAACTGAATATTAAGCAAAAATGAGAACATTTTAAAACTTTTTAAGTAATGATTTTAAATTTTACCTAAGTGACAGACAAACTACTACATTATGTAACCTAAGTGTACCTATGTTAAATGCTCCTTTTACTGCACCTGTAATGTTATCCTCTGTTTTAATCTGCACTGTAATAACTGTCTTGATGTCTGCACCCCGTGATTTAGGTGCCTTTGTAAATGAGTCTCTGACTCAAAGGTTGTAAACCCGATTTGTAATGAACAAATGAATAAAGTGAATAAATAAATCAGTACTATATAGTATATCTCTACATTTCAGTGTTTAGTTGATTCTATCCTGAACAGCCAAGACCAACTTTTCATTAAAAAATGAAATTTCTTAGACTTTATGGTTCCAAAGGTAGTCCTTTTTATAGAAATGTTTAGAAAGGGCTAACTTTGGAACCATTAGGGATAAAAACTTATTTATTTAAGTTTTTTTTTGGAAGAAAAGCTCAGAATCAGGTTGGCATGGTGTTGTCTTACTAATACAGCTGGGTGGACATTTGTCAGAAAGCACTAATATGACATCACAGTTTTTTATAAGAAAGTTTATTTCATTTTATCAGTGGACAATAGTACTGCAACAATATCAACAGTAAAGGAACTGAACAAAAATACAAGAAGGAAAACACTACATAGATTAAAAATAAATTGGAGTATTGTATATAAATCTTTATCAAGTCCATGTAAAGTCCAAAGTTAATATATGCATTAATACATATTATGAAATAGGTAGAAAAAGTGCTGGCTCCTGACTGGCAAAGAAGTATTTTCGGCCAGACCATTATCCCAGCATGACAGCCTTTCTGAAAGTAGGTCAACAAAAATATATTTAACAAAATACATCTAATTTACTAAAAAGGACCAATATCATGATCACAATAAGGCACTCTGGGGGTTGGGGGTGGTTATGGTGGGCTAACAGCCCTTCTCAGGTGGTGGATGTACTTGGCATCACCGTGTGCTTTAACCCACCCAAGGCGGGCCATTATCCCACCATAATGTACCATTGCCTTGAACCCTCAAACATGGTGCCCTACTCATTTTATACCACCAGGATGTCCAAAGTTTTTGTACTCTCTTTTCTGACCAACAAATCCAGGAAAGAGATCCACCTTGGCCTGATGTCTGGGAAGGGCCATTACCAGCTCCATACTTTTGATGTTTTTGCATACCTCAGTCCAGCCTGCCAAGGAAGGGTGAGTAATTGCCTTGGAGGTTACAGCTATCAAAATATTGCATAGGTATTTGGCTTTGTTTTGCTGTGCTTCCCTTGGCCATACCCCTAGCATTAACTGCATGAAAACTTTTTGTGGCAGACTGTTTAAGCTCTCTCCAATAGCTTGGCCTACCCGTGCCAAGTAATCTGCTATTCTAGGGTTACATAGAAACATGGAAGTTGATGGCAGATAAGGACTGCAAGGTCCATCTAGTCTGCCCATTTCTGTTTCTAGCTTAAGAATGTACCATAGGCCTGTACTCTGTCAATGGCCTATCTATTCACACTCATCTGTATTGCTCCCTTATGCCTATCCCATGCCTGTTTAAAGTCCTGCACTGTATTCATATCCACCACTTCCTGAGGTAGGACACTACATGCATCCACCACTCTTTATGTGAAAAAGAACTTCCTCACACTACCCTTTAA
Organism: Neoceratodus forsteri; assembly: GCA_016271365.2. NCBI lineage: Eukaryota > Metazoa > Chordata > Ceratodontiformes > Ceratodontidae > Neoceratodus > Neoceratodus forsteri. The sequence goes on along the minus strand of CM057458.1, from coordinate 924,167,414 downwards.
TCAGCCTCCCTCTAATCTCATGCTGTGTCCTCTTGTCCTGCTATTTTTCTTATATTGAAACATGTTAGACTCTTTCACCTTGTTAATGCCCTTAAGGTGTTTGAATATTTCAATCATATCATCTCTCTTCCTTCTTTGCTCTAGGGTATACATATTGAGCTCTGCTAATCTGTCCTCATATGTTTTCTGATGCAGTCCCTGCACCATTTTGGTTGCCCTTCTCTGGTCTGCCTCCATTTTGTTAATGTCCTTGTGAAGGTGTGGCCTCCAGTATTGCATGCAGTACTCCAGATGGGGCCTAACCAGTGTCTTGTAAAGAGGGATTATTACCTCCCTCTTCCAACTTGTGATACCTCTACTAATACACCAACATCCCCTAGCCTTACCTACTGCTTTAGTGGTCTGCTTGGATGATTTCAGGTCATCGGTAATGATGATGCCCAACTCTCTTTCTTCCCTTGTGACTGCCAGCAACGCCCCTCCCAGCCTATAGGTGGCTTCAGGGTTTCTCTTCCCTATGTGCATGATCTTGCACTTCTTTGCGTTAAACCTCAGTTGCCACTCTTCTGACCATTTTGCCAGTTTATCTAGATCTCTTCTCATTCTGCCCACCCCATCTGGATCATCTACTCTGTTGCAGATCTTGGTGCTATCTGCAAACAGACAAACCTTACCCTCCAGTCCATCTGCAATGTCACTGATAAAGATATTGAAGAGGACTGGCCCAGGACTGATCCTGAGTACCCACTTGTAACTTGTATCTCTTCTGACTGAATACTGCTTACCACCACTCTCTGTTTTCTGCCCACAACCAGTTTAATACCCAGTTGACCAACTTCTGACCCAATCAGCCTACCCAGCTTGTTAATCAATCTTCTATGTGGAACAGTATCAGTAGCTTTGCTGAAGTCAAGGTAGCAACATCAACTGCTCCCCTTGGTCCACCACTTTGGTTGCCCAGTCAAATAAATCTATGAGATTAGTTTGACAGGATCTTCCTGTTGTAAACTCATGCTGTCTTGGATCCTGTGCTCCTATGAATTCCAGGTGTTGCATTATCCTTTCCTTAAGGAGTGCCTCCATAATCTTGCCCACTACTGAGGTAAGACTGACTGGTCTGTAGTCCCCTGCCTCCTCCCTCCTACCACTCTTGTGGAGCAGGATCACATAAGCCCTTCTCCTGTCTTCTGGGGCCTCTTCTGTGCTCAGAAACTCACTAAACAGTTCTGATAATGGCTCTGCTAGTTTCACCCTTTGCTCCTTTAGTACCCTGGGATGTATGCCATCAGGTCCCATTGCCTTGTCCACCTTGAGCTTATCGAGCTCTTATAGGACCCTTTCTTTTGTGAAGGGACTAGTGCACACCTCTGGGTACTCCAGAAAGTATTCTCATGCAAGCCTACCACCCATAACATCTCCAACATTGATCTGATTGATGTGTCACATAATGCTTTAAAATTGTTAGGTGTTTGAAAATATTGAATTATGAGGCTCCATCTTAATTTCTTCCATTTGGAATAACAAATATTGTCCAGTACCCTCCATTGGGTTGCACTCTGTTTCCTTTCTCATCTATCCATAATGATTACTAGTTGGTTACTTTCCATTTCCTTTATGGAGCTGTAAATTGCTGAGACAATTATATGGTGCTGGCCCGGGGACAAAAACTTTCCTAGTTAGAGTAGTGATTGGGTTGGTAGGAGTCTGTAACACTACTCTATTGTGAAAAATAAATAAACAGAGGAAAGAGTAAGTATTCCAAACAACAGTTAAGGGACCAGAAATAAGACATGATGGGAGTGGAGCAGTGCAGTGGCTGTGGAGCAGCAGTCTTCCGGGAGATGTTCTGTAGGATGTGGTGTTGTCCCATCTGCAGGCACCTCTCTGGGCTGAGGGAGGAGGTTGCTCATCTCCAGGCTGAGTTGGTCAGGATTTGGGGGACCTCCTTTCCCACCCAGGGACCACCAGGGCCACTGCTGTTGCCTCAGAGGTTGCCAAGAAAGAGGAGCTGTTGGACCACAGTGGGCTCAGGGAGGCTGAGGGTGGTGAAACAGAGGTGCATCCCACCAGTTGTACCTCTCCACAATTCATATGCCGTTCAGGTAATTGTGGTTCCTCTGTGGAGGCACCTGCAGTGGAGACCAAGGAGGATGCTGGGAACCTCCGCAGAGGAGTTCTACAGGAGGGTGGCATGGGATCCCACAGGGGAAGGAAACAACTCCTGGTGGGGGACTCCATTGTTAGGAGGGTAGAACTGAGGGAGGAAGGGGAGAGGGAGGTAAGGTGCCTGCCTGGCACCATGGCTTCGAGGGACAGGGAGCGAATCCTCAGGATCATTGGAGCAGCTGCACGGGGGAGGGAGCTGGATGTCATTGTCCACCTAGGGACAAATGACCTGGCTGAGAAAGGGATCAGAGCAGTGTAGGCACAGTTTGTGGAGTTGAGGAGGAGCCTTAGACAAGTAGCATGCACTGTAACCATCTTGGAGGTGCTACCTATCTATGGCATGGGTGAGCTAGGTGCTCCACACCATGGGATTCAATCAGTGGTTGAAAACTGGTGCAGAGCTCAGGGATTTGGCTTCAGTGGGGACTGGGGTCCACCTGGAGTGATGCAAGCCTATACTGGTGTGATGGTCTGCATCTATCCAGGAGGGGAACCAGGATTCTAGGTGATAGGTTTAAATGCTTCATTGGCAAGCATTTAAACTAGCAAAGGGAGGAGGCACTGGAAAAGGAGCAGGGAAATCCTAGCCCCCAAAAAAAATCAGGGTAGTAAGTGAGGTAAACACCAAGATAGAGATGCCAATAGGGAGAAGGGCAGGGGTAAATGGAGAAAATGACAAAGGCAATAAGGACAGGGATGGGGCAAAAAGGGTTAAGGCCATCAAGAAATGGAGGGTAATGATTACCAGTGCCCATAGTCTGGGAAACAAGCTCCCTGAACTGGTGGCCTTGATGGAAGAGGGATGCCTGGATATCGTAGCAGTCACAGAAACATGGTACACAGAGAACCATGACTGGGATGTTAACATACCAGGGTACACAACCTACAGGAGAGACAGGGAGGGCAGAAGAGGGGGAGGAATAGCTCCCTATGTAAGGGAAAGGATGAAAGCAACGGAACAAAAGAATAAACAGGGAGGAGAGGAGGCTCTGTGGGTCACCTTAGAGACTAGAAATGGCACCACAATCCACACAGGGGTTGTATACAGACACCCATGTTAGGGGGAGGGAATGGACAAGGATAAGGCATCCTTAGGATGGCAGAGAAAGGGGAGATACTGTTTATGGGGGACCTGAATACGCCGGATGTTAACTGGAGCACATTTGCTGCAGCCACATCCAAGAGCAGGGCCATTCTCGATGCCCTGCAGGTGGCATGCCTCAGACAGTTAGTTTTGGAACTGACTCATGAGGGAGAAATCTTAGACCTCATATTCTCAAATGGGGACAGTGAGAGGATCTCAGATCTAGAAGTGGGTATCCATCTTGGAACAAGTGACCACCAAACAGTGTGGTTCAGGATAAACTCAGCTACAGAGTCAAGCCATACAAAAGTGAGGGTACTGGACTTCAGGAGGGCTGACTTTGGCAAGATGGGACAGTGCCTTAGAAAAGCACTAGCAAGCAGGCTAGAAGGAGGGGTGGAGCAACAATGGGGAAACATCAAAACTGCCATCACAGAGGCAACAAGCCTTTGTGTGGAGCAAATAAACAAATCAAAATGAAAGAAAAAGCCACTGTGGTTCTCAAAAGAGGTGGCTGGGAAGGTTAGGGAGAAAAAGATAGCATTTAGGAAGTATAAGGAAACACAGAAGGAGCAGGACAGAGAACTGTACGAGGGAAGTCAGAATAGCAAAGGCCCAAACTGAGGAAAAGATAGCCAACTCGGTTAAGAAGGGAGATAAAACATTTTATAGGTACATCAGGGAGCATAGAAAGACAAAGGAAGGGATAGTGAGGCTGAATAGAATGGACAGTGGGTGGGCAGACAGGGACAGTAAAAAAGCAGGGATACTGAATGAATACTTCTGCTCAGTATTTACAAAAGAGGAGGAGGGAGAGTTGCCTAATCCAATTAACAGAAACACTTTGGATAGGGGGGTCGATCCCAGTCCTTTCACAGAAGAAAGGGTTCTGCAAGAACTCCTAAAACTGAAGGTGGACAAAGCAATGGGGCCTGACAGAATTCACCCCAGAATTCTAAAAGAATTAAGGGGAGAACTAGTGAAACCACTGACTACTCTTTTTAACAAATCATGGGAGGATGGTGTGGTACCTGAGGACTGGAGGAAGGCAGATGTGATTCCCCTTCACAAAAGTGGGACCAAGACAGAGGCAGGAAACTACAAACCTGTCAGTTTGACCTCTGTGGTAGGGAAAGTGATGGAATCACTTCTGAAGGAAAGAAATGTTGAGTACCTAGAGGCCAGTGGGGCACAGGACCCAAGGTGGCATGGGTTCACAGCAGGAAGGTCATGTCAGACGAATCTAATTGATTTCTTTGACTGGGTGACCAAAGTAGTAGACCAGGGAGGGGCTATGGACATGGCCTACCTAGATTTTAGCAAGGTATTTGACACAGTCCCACACAAAAGATTAATAATCAAATTAACCAGCATGGGAGTGAGTCCCAGGGTGGTAGCCTGGGTAAAACATTGGCTGGACAACAGGACACAGAAGGTAATTGTAAATGTAGTCCACTCTGAAGAAAGAGGGGTTACTAGTGTGGTACCGCAGGGTTCAGTACTGAGTCCAGTCCTTTTTAATGTCTTTATAAGTGACATTGCAGAGGGACTGGAAGGAAAAATATGCCTCTTTGCAGATGACACACAGATCTGCAACAGGGTTGATAAACAAGGAGGCATGGAAAAGATGAGAAGGGTCTTGACAAGGTTGGAGGAATGGTCAGAAGTATGGCAGCTTGGATTCAGTGCAAAGAAGTGCAAAATAACGCACCTGGGAAACAAAAACCCAGGGGAAGATTACACAATGGGGGAGGGAGGTAGTAACAATAACAAAAAATGGAATGGGAACTGGGGGTAATCATATCAGATGACCTTAAGGTTAGTAAGCAATGTGAGAAGGCAGTAGGGAGGGCTAGGGGGATGCTGGGATGTATAGAGAGAGGTATCACCAGCAGAAAACAGGAAGTTGTTAGCCCTCTGTACAGACAGTTGGTGAGACCCCATCTGGAGTACTGTGTCCAGTTCTGGATACCCCATCTCCTCAAGGACATAGACAGGATGGAGGCCGTCCAGAGGAGGGCAATTAAAATGGTTCAGGGTCTGCAAGAGAAGCCATATGAGGAGAGACTAAAGGAGCTTAATATGTATACCCTTGAGGAAAGGAGGGAGAGGGGGGACATGATAGAAACTTTTAAGTACCTCAGTGGAATCAACAAAGTCCAAGAGGGTAGCATCTTTCAGAAAGAGATGTGCAAGAACAAGGGGACACAATTTGAAGATTGAGGGGGGATGGCTCAGGGGCAATGTGAGGAAGTATTTTTTCATAGAGAGGGTGGTGGACACATGGAACAGCTTCTCTGAGGAGGTTGTGGGGTCTAAAACTGTGGGAGAATTCAAGAATACATGGGACAGACATAAGGCAATTCTTGACAAGGGTAGGAAGAAATAGGCTGTTGGTTAACTAGGCTCTGCAGCTTATCCTGTAGGTAGGGAAATGGGCAGACTAGGTGGGCCAAGCAGTCCTTATCTGCCTTCAAAGTCTATTTCTATGTTTCTGTTTTCTGACTTAAGATAATGTCAGCTGTGGATATATCTGAACACATCTTGGCGCTGGAGGACAAATTCTGCTAGCAGTTGGTTGAAAGATTGTTATGTTACCTTCTAAAAACTGGCCTGAGCTCTGCCACATGGACCTTTCTGGTTTCTTGAAGGTAGGATCTAAGCTCACAGAAAGAAAGTCCTTTCAGGCTTGATAGGTGTTAGTCTGCAGATACCTGTATGCATTTCCATTTCTTTCATTATTTGGCCCCAAACTTGTGCATTCAGCCTCACCCAGGGATTCATAATTTGTGAAACTATGATGCAGCCAAATTTAATAAATGGATAATCTCCCATGGCGGGGATGTTCTCTCTACTCCATTCTCTGTGCATCCGTAGCAGTGCCTTCTGCATATGTTTAACCAAATAATGGAGCTTTGCCGCTTGATAATATGCTTTAAGGTCAGGCACCCATATGCCTTCACTTCCGTTTTGCGTAAGCATTATTCCCATTAAAATTCTTGGTTTCTTGTCTCCCCAGATAAAACTTGTTAAGGTTTTGTGAATTTCTTTCCAAGAGTTGACTGGGATTTTAATAGGAAGGAAGGAGAATAGGAAAAGTAATCTGGATAAGATATTCATTTGTATGGTTTCCACTCGTCCTCCCACTGATAATGGCAGTTCTTTTCATCTGGTCTAGTCTTTTTGTATGTCAGTAATAAATTTATGTTAATTTAAATAAAACAGTTTTCAAAGCCTAGAGTTATCCAAACTCCCAAATAATGAAAGTCTTTCAGAGTCCATTTTATTCTGCAACATGTCTGCAGTGATTTGGTTATTGGTGCTTCTAGTAACATAACTCCAACATGACCTAATTTGTGCACCCGCCTAACTGATTTCTCATCTGATACAGTATTGTTGTTTTTTTCTGTTTGTTTTGCATGCTGTGCCTTGCTGCTGTATTATTAGGACATCTTTAGATCTCCCATATTGTACTGTGACCACACATTATTTTTGTTCCAGTTTTTGTATTCAATTTTTATGTCAATTGTTTGTACCAATGTAATGTTTTTTTTTGTGTGCATAGTACTTCTGTTTTCTACTGTTCCCTTCCCCTGAGTTGCATCTGAAAACAAGCCTTGGCTCAATGTTCCTTTCCCAGTCACCAATTTTCAAATAAATAATTTTGAAACCAGAGGTGTTGCCAAATTTTTGCATCAGCTGCATTGCCCATGGAATATTCTCAGCAGTGTTGTCCATGTAATGTATAGTGTCATAGGCATACAGTGACACTCTCACTTCCTTGCCTCTGAGCCTTATACCATTTATCTCTGTGGCTAATCTTATTTCCACAAAAAGTTTTTAACTTACTGCAAAAAGAAATGTGGAAAGGTGGCATCCCTCTGAATTTCAAAGCTTTCTGGTTATTGCCATTCACCTTAACCCTAGCTGTCAGGTTAGTATATGAGGCTTTAAACCAGTCCCTGAATCACCAAATTGAAATTTCATCAGGGTTGCATCAAGAAAGGTCTAAGTCAGGTGTTCTAATACCTTTTTGATGTTGACTGATGTGACAGCCTTATGTCCCCTTTGAAGCACCACCTGACATACCAGTATTTCATTTAGCATTTAGCATCCATCTTACATTATCTTGAAAGTGGCATCATGAAATGAAACTAGTTTGGTCCAGGTGAATTATGTGGGTGATAACCTTTTGAAGCCTGTTGGCTATGACTTTTGTGAAACATTTTGAAACACAAGCTAAAAAGACAGAGAATGCTCATGGTGATTTGCATATGATAGGATATATGATACAATATGATATGATATTAGTTTATAATTTTCATGGTGATTCAGTCTTCCTTCCAGTTTCTCCTTACTGTTCCAAGAACTGCAACAGCTGCTTGCAAAAGGTGTTTTGTCTCTATGGCTCCTTGGCTGTGGAATGACTTCACAGCTGATGTCCAGGCTTGCACCAATCAAAAGTCCTTCAAATGCTCACTTAGGGCATACTTTTTGTGAGCTGCCAGTGTACTTGTCCTAGCTGAGACTCCCGGCCCCCCTCCCGAAACCTCTCTGATGTCCTTCGTCTTATCTATGTCTTGCACAAGCCACTGGTTGTTGCTGTTACCTTGTTGCTATAATTTCTTAATTTATCATGTTAAAGTCTGTAGTTTAAGCCTGGCAATACACCTTGACTTTGCAACAATTGTAAATTGACTGCTAATACTGTTTGTACTCTGTTATTTTACATTGCTGTCATTATCTCATTATCATGGACTGTTACCTATTTCTATAAATGACTATTAAATGGAATTAATTCCGTGTCACTCCTGAAAAGGGGACTTTTAGTCCACGTGAGCCTACCCAGTTAACAAAATCCAAATAACTAACTAAATAAATAAATATAGTACATCCCACGATACTTCCTGTTGGCTATGACTTCTGTAAAAAGTTTTACGTCACAAGCTAAAAAGACAAAGAAATTTCATGGTGATTTTCATATACATTCCATTATAGTGTATAGTGGACCCTTATTACACATGGAAACAGGAGGTTCTCAACATGTTGTTCTGCAGTTGAAAAGGTCATGGAAGGTGATTATACTCTACTGCAGCAGAACAACATTTTGAAAACCTCTAGAGGTTCCACGCACTCACTACATGGACTGCACATCGCTTACCTTATGAGCAGAAACAGCCAGAACCACATTCCTGCAGCAACAGTAGAATCAGTCGCATCAGAACCTTACAAAACACAGTATCAACCAGATATGAGGAAACGCAGGATCAACCAAATATTTAGACATGGAAAAAAAATGAAAAATAAAACAAATGTTCCCTTACCCCACAGCCATCTCATTTAGCGAGCACTATGGCCACCATTGTTTTTTTTAACCCTTCCAAATGTACCTGTCAGCTAATAGGAAGTTGTGCTACAAATGTAGCTATGCCTCCTTCTCAGCAACCACTCTGCAACCCTTGAAACCAGCCTTTACCACAGAACAATGCACAGCACACAAAAAGTAAAAGGCTGCTAAAAAAACAACTGTAAATAATTTTTGGGGGCACTGTACACTATATAAAATAGCAGATGGGCATCTTCATGCACAACCAGCCTTTCTGTGCCACCATCAGAACCCCCTCTGTGGCACAACAGGCTGGTTGTACATGGATGCCCATTCAGTATTCTATATGTGCTTTGTAATATGGGGTATGTGTGATATTGTATTTCTCTGAAACCTGGCTTACTTGTCAATACCCTTTTTGTACAACCCTTGCCTTAATGGTTTTGTGTTGAGGTTCTTTGTCTTTTTAGTTTGTTTTCTTATTCTGTGGCCACCATTACCCAAACCTGCAAGACTACACAAGGGCTAGTTTGTTTCACACTCTAGGTTGAGATACAGATGACACACACAGCTGAGTCCTGAGAAGGATGAAACATATGTTAGTGTCTTCCATTTTTAGCCTTTGCAGCTTGTGTGAGAGGTCATTTGGTGCCATGTATGCCTGGGTAAAGCAGAACCAGTCTAAACTGTAATAATGATTTGCATATATATCCTATGATGCCTTGCATTATAAGGATATGTGTAATTTCATATCTCTTTGAAACCTGGTTTTGTTGCCAATGCCTTTTCTAGGTAACCCTTGCTTCAGTGTGTTTGTGCTGAGGTTCTTTATCTTTTTAACTGTCATAAAAAGTTTGTTTGAAAAAATGTATCCAATCCAAAGGAAGAATCGCTGCCAAAATATTTTGATCATGGTTCAATGTATCTTTGCCGCAAGAAGTCAAAATGTTTTACTATCCTTGTTAACTGTGGCTTCTCTTAATGCACCCATAGGAGGTTAACATACTTTTGATTTTCCTCTACCACAACTTCTTGTACAGTTTCCTTTGATAATTAAGTGTTTTCAGATTCCCCATTGATCTCCATTTTCTTGTTTTCATTGCCAACTTCTTTATCCTTCTCTGTTCTGTACTGCATCTCTTATCAAACCAAGTATCTTTATCCTGTTTCATATTTGTCACCTTCTAAATATTATTTCTTATAATATAAATCTCACTCAGTGATTTATACATATCATGGACTTTTTCTGCCCTTAAGATTTCTTGTTTTAATAAGTTACTAAAATTCTCATTCTGGAAGAAGCTTTCACCTACAGAAGTTCAGCTACAAGATTCTACTGGATATTTTTGCTACTTTTTATCTCTAAATCTTCAACTTATTTGTTTTTATTTGACAAGTTAGACTCAAAATTTAGTTCTAGTGTCAAATGCATTGGATCACTATTTGGCCTCACTGTTACATTACATTTTCTCACATCTAATAAAAGCTTTAAATGTGTCCGTGTTAAATTTATTGTAGAAATTCCTTTACCTCCCTTGAAAATATTAATCTTCTGCTACATCCCAAATGTTCTCCCATTTAGCAGGAACAGTGCATGCCAAAACTTTCTCTCATTCAGCCATACAATTGCAGTCAAAGACATGAGTAGATATTTCCAAATATCTTGCAATATTTTATTTTATTTATTTATTTATTGTGTTTGGAAGACCTATGGGAACAAGTGACAATTTTTTCAAAGGTGTCCAAGTCAGGCAGATTACGAAAAACAATTGCAGATAACAACAAGCATCACAGTTTTACCAGTTACATAGTCAAAGTGACAGATATTAAACTTGCAACAAAACAGCAACATCTGTAAAGAACAAAGGCATGAGTCAGGGTTACACGTGCAGTAAGCAGCAAGATTTATGTTACAAGGACAATTGCTTGACAGTTGTGAAGTCATAGATAACTCCCTGTGCACACTTACAGTGAAGTTTCAGGTGAAAGTGGGCAGATGCTTGGGCCTTGAAGGCAGAGACAGCTGTTTTGGGGGGGTAGTTACTGTAGGAGGCAGCGAGTGCCAAGGTTCCACGGCTCTGAACACAAATGAATGCTGGCCAAGTGATATTTCCTGAGGGGCAGGAGTGGTTTGTTCTCCTCCCATGGACTGAGTGCCATATCTGTTAATAAGTGAGAAGTAGATATATACACTCTGGAACATTTGGCCTAGTAGGGCTGTTTTGCACAGGAAGGCTGCACTGAGGCTAGAACAGAGGTGGATGGGGAGCCAGCTAGAGAAGATACAGAGGTTGCAGCAGTAGGTGTCAGGCTTTAGGTTGAGTGCACGTCTGCAGACGTGGTTGAAGGCAATGCAAATTCTTTCAAGAACAGAGTTGTTGGCAGTGGAATAGATTACTACTCCATAGTAAATAACAGTGATGATAAGGCTGGAGATTAGAATTTAGTGACCTCTGTGGTAAGGTTATGCCTGTTCCTGTAGAGCAGTCCAAGTTATTGGTGGATGTTCTAGATTAAGGAGTCAACATGTGGGGAGAAAGATAGGTTGGGGTCCAGATGGATACCCAGGTATTTAAAGACCTGTACTTGTTCAATAGGGGCTGTAAGTGGGGTTGTGACATGCAACTTGGGGCACCCTTCAGGGCATGGGTGCTCTTGAACAGAAAAGAAATTTGTTTTCTTTGGAATTGATGACAAGCTTGTATGTGGTAAACCATTCACAGTCTGTTGAAGTTGGATTGAAAGCTTTTTTCGTGTTTCCAGATCACTGTGGGAGGCAAAGGATTACTGTGTTATCAGCATACGAAAATGATTTGGAGTGGACACAGGCCTCAGGGGTTTTGTTGCCAAAGAGGTTGAACAGCAGAGGCCCAAGGATTGAGGCTTGGGGAGCACCTGTGGTCAGAGGTTGAAGCACAGAGAACACGTTGTCACATCTGGCCTCTTAGGTTCTGTTGGATAGGTAGTCTGAGAACCAAACAGAGGCTTCAGTTGACAGGCCCAGCTCCATGAGTTTTGTGATTAAGAGATTGTGACATTCCAAGCTGAAGGCCCAGGGAAAGTTGAGGAAAGCAGCATGGACATGTGGAGTTCCTCCGTTAGCTCAATTTGGGTGGTGGTCATACTGTGCAGTTTCCCAAAGCCATGTTGCTCAGCAGCTGCGAGGTCATGTGCCATGATGTATTCCACAAGCTGATTACTGACCATTTTCCCTGCAGCAGGGCCAGGATTTAGATAGGCCTTTAGTTTGTGATGTCCATGTTGCCCCCAGATTTGAGCACTGGAACCACTTTGGTTTGCTTCCAGACATCAGGGAGGGATCCAGATCGAAGGAAGAAGTTAAAAAGAATTTGGATGGGATAAGCCACCTCATCAGTAGCCATTCTTAGCAGCTTCATGTCCACTGCATCAGGCCCAACTCTAGTTTTGGAGGTGGATTTTAGCAGGTATATTTTGTACTGTTTACACGTTTACCCTTTTAAAAGTAGAATTTAGGTCTCAAGGAACTGGGGGCTGAGGGGGCATCAAGGGGTTGGGAGCAGCAGACAGGGTTCTTGTGGTCAGGCCTTTACCAAAACTGGTGAAGAAGTTGAAGGACTCAGTGATGATTACTGGGTCTGTGGTGAGCAAGCAGTTGACTTTTAGGATGTTTGGGGTAGTGCACCTTTTTCTGCCTAGGACTCTACTGCTGTCTTCCTTTAAACTCCTGAGATCATTGCTGGATTCTTGTAATATAGCTCTGTAGTAATCGCTTTTAGCTTTTTTGAAAGCTGACTTTCAGCGGTTCCTATTATCTTTGTAGGAGGCAGTATAGAGCTGTGATTTAGGGCACTGAGCTGCAAACCTGTGGACCTGGGTTTGAATACCACAGTCCCCACTTGCATACTGTGTGACCCTGAGCAAGTCACTTAACTTCCTTGTTCTCCCAGGTCACACCTGAAAGTAAGTTTTGGCTTAGTGTGACTTTCCTGGTTAACAATACCCACCCCCTTCTCTACTTCTGCAGGTGCTGGTGTGAGCTTGAGTCTCTATACAGTACACAACATTTGTCCCCCTCTTTGAAAAGGGCTTTGAGTTAGGGGTGAATCAGTGATTGGTATCTCCTCTGATTCTTCTGTTTTTAGGGAGGCAAAGTGGTCACACACATCTCTGAAGATCTGTAAGAAGTAGTTTAAGGCAGTGTTGATACTGGGAATACAGACCAGGAGTTGCCAGTCAGTTTGGCTGAGATTGCTTTTAAATTCATTGAGTATCTTCTGCCTAACACAGTGACTGTAAACACATTTTGGAAAAGGCTTCTGCCTCCAGGCAGACCAGGAGCAGAGTATCGGTAAATGAACACTATTTAGATCAGGGGAGCAACTTTGTCTGTGAGAGTCTGTCAAGGTGAGATGCCAGGATCCAGTTAATAAGGAATGCAGGTGATCTTTTACAGTTGCTCCAGGTTGGTTACCTGCTTACCTGACTGTGGTCAAGGTCGGGCAACTTGTTTTTGTACTCTCTGAAGAGAGGAGAGCTAATTTATATTAATGCTGCCAATGGTAAGTTTCTCTTGGTTTTGGTTCAGGCTGTTAACTTGCTCAACCAGGGAAAGTTTCTGATATGTTGACCTGATCAAAGAAATTGAACATCATTTAGATTTGTGAATTCATGCTCTAAAACATCCAATAGTGGGTAATCCCAAATTAAAAATTAGATAGTTAAAACACCCTTTACAGGGAATGACTCCACTTGAAAGCATCTAAATCATTTATATCTCATGAAAATATTGCAACTGTCTTTTAAGAAGCCCCCCTCTAATTTTAAAATCTACACTCCAATGCCTATGTGACTTAGAGAAGGAAGGAGAGACAAAGTTAATGGAATGGACAGTTTCTTACATTATATATGGGAGATACATTTTAAGTGAAAATGTTTTAGGATTTAATTTATCATGTACTGTATGAAACAATATTTGTTATATCATGGGTTTGGAGTGCAAAAATAAGGAGTGAGACCACTAGTAAATGTTGGCAGTTGCATGTTGAGGCCACTAGGATGAGATTCTTGAGAACCACTGTATGGTGGAATATGAGCATAGCAGTAATGGTTCCTTCCCCTTTAAACTCTATGTTGTTACTTATCACTGTGGGAAAAGTATTCTTTTCTGACAATCTACACACCTTATAGACCCCCTGTCTGGAGTTTCAGCCTCAGTCCCACATATTGCCTGGTGTTCAACTCTCCTACAATGTCTCACAGAGATTTCTTTCTTCAGCAAGGCACCATTCTGCTCCTCAGAGACATCAACCAGAAGCCAGAGTGATGGTGAGGAGGAGAGGAGAATGGGATTCCTGAGACTGTAAACATCCATCTGGGGATGTGAGACTCTTGGGGGGTGTCTTCTGCTGTATGCCTTGTTCCTTTTCCTCCTGATCATGGCCCCAGAACCCCACTTTCAAGCACATATGGGCGTGCCTACCTGCCTGGTTCACCACACATCCTCCTCTTTTTCAGTGCTTCCTTCTGCACTGCTACCTATGGTCTCCCAGATGGCAGTATTGTAATAGGAGCAGCTACCCACCATCTAAGAGGCTTGATCCTTTTGCCAGTCTGTGATAATGCCCTGGGCTCAGGACTTTAGCCCTTGCAACTGGTATTGCAAGCAACATTATCACTGCTACACCATGGGGGTAGACTAAACATTCACCTTTTTCCACTTTTAACTCCATATCCAGTAGGCCAGGCTCTTTTTCAGTCTGTCCACAAATGCTTGATCCCCTGCAATTGCAACAAACCCCCGCATACCCACTGCTTGTCCTTACATACTATCTTAGACTTATCCAGAGAGGTCATCAGTGGAGTCCCACAGGGCTCAGTGCTGGGGCCGGTGTTGTTCAATGTCTTCATCAATGACATTGGGGATGGTATTAAGTGCAAAATGTGCCTATTCACAGACAGTACCAAGCTCTGTGGGAGAGTGGACACAGCTGAAGGGATACAGGACCTACAGAATGATCTGGAAAAGCTGGGGAGGTAGCCCAGGATCTGGCAGCTTGGCTTTAATGCCAATAAATGCAAAGTTATGCACATTGGTGCCAAGAATCCCAGGACAGAGTGCAACCAGGGTGGAGTCCAGGCATCTGCATCTGAGGAGGAGAAGGACCTGGGCATGATGATCACTAGTGACCTGAAGCACTCCACGCAGTGCAAGAAAGCAGCAGCAAGGGCAAACGAGTTGCTGGGATGCATAGCTAGGGGGATGTAGCTAGGGGGATCAGTAGAATGAGAGAGGAGGTTATACTACCTTTATACAGGTCACTGGTGAAGCCGCATCTAGAGTATGGAGTTCAGTACTGGTGCCCACACCTCAAAAAGGACATTAACCTGCTGGAGAATGTCCAGAGGAGGGCTACAAAGATGATAGTGGGTCAGCAGGGTAAGGCATACGAGGAGAGGTAGAGAGCACTGAGCATGTACTCCCTGGAGGAAAGGAGAGGAGAGGAGAGATAAGACATTATTGGGACCTTCAAGTACTTGAAAGGGATAAATAGGGAGGATAAGGAAAGTCTCTTTATTCTGAGTGATAGCCATAACACCAGGGGACACAGTGTTAAGCTGGAGGGAGGAGGTTTAAGAGGGAGGTCAGGAAGCACTCCTTCACAGAGAGGGTTGTAGACACTTGGAATGCGCTGCCAGAAGAGGTGGCCTTGTTGAAGACAGTGCATGTAGTAGTAAAGGTTTACTGATTGACACATAAGTCATTACAAATACAGAATTTAAAAAGGCAATACAGTAAAAAAGATATTTCATTTAAGATCCGATGACATTTAAAAAGACATCTCACATATGCATCTCAATACATCTTTACAAAAATCAAGACTATCTCTATGAATTAACCTATCTAAACATTCATGTATTTAATGGTAGAAAATATATATTATGAAGAACTAGCAGCATAATTTCCATCTATAATATAATAAGTACATTTGAAGCTATAGTTTTCTTCTTAATTCTTGCCACATTTACAAAATAGTTTGCTAAAGCTTTAATAGTTACTGGAGCTTCAGAGTACAGCAAAATCTGTGTTAAGGGCACTATCCCTATACCTATACAATCTATGAAATCAACATGGAAACAGTTTTTACTTTGCTATATTGGGTGCAAAACCAAAGTATATGCACTAAGTTCTCTGGACCACCTATGCCACACTCAGTCTGTAGGTAGGGTTTGTGTTTTATTGAATCTTGCCCATAAGACATTACCAGTAAAGATTTCAAATTTATATCTGACAAAGGCATTTCTTAAACTCTTGTCAGTAAGTACTTCCATATAGTACTGAAAGTGGAAGTTACTTTTACAATTTTTGGCAAACCATGAAGAATAACCAGATTTTTAAATTTCTTCCATGCCGTTTTTAGCCTAGAAATTACCTCCTTGTTTTGCTATATACTTTTTGTTTTGTGTACTAAGTATTATATTTTGCTCTGTATATCTTTTAAGAAATTGAAGATACTTGTCTATTAATGAGTACAGATTATGTAACCAACCAGCTTTATAGCATCCTCTACTGTAGCAGCTAATTTTTTCAAGTAAACATAATTTAGTTACTTGTTCTTCTGGAAGCCTTGTTAGATGGAGCCAGAAGTTTAGTTTTTTAGCATCAAAAATAGTGTTAATATTTGCTAAACCCGTCCCAGCCCTTACATAAGTGGCAGGAAAAAACTGGGGTGCTCCCATAGTTCTTCTCAATACTTTGTGAATCAGTATCAACTTCCCCCAGTATTTGATATCCCATACCTTGACTGCATAACCAATTTGTGCAATGTATTTAGCCTTTATAGCTGCAAGAAGAGGTTTCATAGACATACCTCTGTAGGCGGAATTGAATTTATTAAGTGCAAAAGCTGTTCTTTTTTTTTGCCAAAGTAAAAACTTTCTCACTATGTTTACTCCAGAGACTATTTGTTGAAAAGGATAATCCCAAATACGTGTATACTCCAGTTTTAGAGATCATTTGCATTCCCAAATTCCAGTGATTTTTATTACCGAAGACAGAAACTTGTGTTTTTGTGGTATTAACTTGAAGCTTGAGCTGTTGTGTTTTTACCTCGAGCTGATCTATTTTGGTCTGTACACCTTTTTGGTCAGGGAAAAAAGTACAATGTCATCTGCAAATGCCATTACAGCACAATTATTTAATATTTTAGGGGAGTCAGATTGTAGTAAATCAAAATCGGATAACAATTGGGGGTTGACCCTGACAGTCCGAAGGCTCCTGATATGTTATTACTTACTTTGCACTCTGATATGTGCTATATCTCAGGCCTTCCATCGCTTTTCAACCTGTTATGAGGAGTGGAGGACCCTCAGGGTCATAAGAAATTTGCCCCCCACAGTTTCTATTACTCCGGCTCACAGAGCATCATTATTGAATATGGGGATGCTTGTACATAGTTTTGTTGGGGTGTGTGTGTGTGTGGGGATTTGTATATTGCTGAAATTGTGTGCGTTTTCAGTATTCATTGCATTCATCAGCAGCTTTTTACTTATGCCTGTCTAATTACGCCTGTGCTCCATGTCATACATAGAAACACAGACTTTGATGGCAGATAAGAACCACTTGGCCCACCCAGTCTGCCCATTTCCCTACCTACTGGATAAGCTGCAGATTCTAGTTAACCAACAGCCTACTTCCTGCCACCTCCCACTACAACTGCCTTATGTCTGTCCCATGCACGTTTGAATTCCCCAACTGTTTTAGACCCAACAACCTCCCCAGGAAGGCGGTTCCATGCATCCACCACTCTCTCTGTGAAAAAAAATTTCCTCACATTACCCTTGAGCCGTCCTCCCATCTTTAAATTGTGCCCTTGTTCTTACATATCTCTTTTCTGAAAGATGCTATCCTCCTGGACTTTATTGATTCCCTGAGGTACTTGAATGTTTCTATCATGTCCCCATCCCTCCTTTCATCAAGGGTATACATATTAAGCTCTCTCAGTCTCTTCATATGGTTTCTGATGCAGACCCTGCACCATTTTAGTTGCCCTCCTCTGACTGCTTCCATCCTGTCTATGTCCTTGCGAGATGAGGTCTCCAAAACTGCACACAGTACTCCAGATGGGGTCTCACCAACTGTCTGTACAGAGGGATAACCACTTCCCTTTTTCTACTTGTGATGCCCCTTCCTATGCATCCCAGTATCCCCCTGGCTCTCCTTACTGACTTCTCACATTGCTTACCCACCTTTAGATCATCTGATATGACTACCCCCAAGTCCCATTCCATTTTTGTTGTTGTTAGTACCTCCCCTGCTATTGTGTACTCTTCTCCTGGGTTTTTGTTTCCCAGGTGCATTACTTTGCACTTCTTTGCATTGAATCTAAGTTGTCATATGTCTGACCATTCCTCCAACCTTGCCAAGTCCCTTCTCATCCTTTCTACCCCCTTGTGTATCAACTCTGTTACAGATCTTTGTATCATCTGCAAAGAGGCATACTTTTCCTTCCAGACCCTCTGCAATGTCACCTATAAAGATGTTAAAGAGGACTGGACCCAGTACTGAGCCCTGAGGTACTCCACTAGTGACCCCCCTTTCTTTGGAATGTGTTCCACTCACTATTACCTTCTGTGTCCTGTTGTGCAGCCAGTTTGCAACTCAGGCTACCACCCTGGGACCCACTCCAGGCTGGCTAACTTGATGATTAATCTTTTGTGCAGGACTGTGTCAAATGCCTTGCCAAAGTCTAGGTAGGCCAAATCCACAGCCCCTTCCTGGTCTATTACTTTGGTCACCCAGTCAAAGAAATCTATTAGATTCATCTGACATGACCTTTCTGCTGTAAATCCATGCTGCTTTGGGTCCTATGCCCCACTGGCCTCTAGGTACTCAACAGTTCTTTCTTTCAGAAGTGATTCCATCATTTTCCCTACCACTGAGGTCAAACTTACAGGTCTGTAATTTTCTGCTTCTGCCTTGCCACTTTTGTGAAGGGGAATCACATCTTCACTCCTCCAGTCCTCGGATACCACCCCATCCTCCCATGATTTGTTAAAAAGTGTGGTCCTAGGTGTCACTAGGTCCTCCCTTAGTTCTTTTAGGATTCTGGGGTGAATCCCATCAGACCCCATTGCTTTGTCCACCTTGAGTTTTAGGAGCTCTTTCAGGACTCTTTCTTCTGTACATGGACTGGTGGCAACCCCACTACCCAAAGTGCTTCTATTGTCTGGTTTAGGTAACTCCTCCTCATCTTCTTTTGTGAATACTGAGCAAAAGTATTCATTCAGTATCTCTGCCTTTCCACTGTCTCCCTCTGCCCACCTTACCTTTCCCTTATTAATCTTCACTATTCCTCCCTTAACCTTTCTATGCTCCCTAATGTACCTATAAATGGTTTTATCCCCCTTCTTAACTGAATTGGCTATATTTTCCTCAGTTTGGACTTTTGCTATTCTGACTGCCTTCCCTGCTTCTTTCTGCTTTAATTGATACAGTTCCCTGTCGTTGCTCCTTCTGTGATTCCTTATACTTTTTGAATGCAGCCTTTTCTCCTTAGCCTTCCTGCCACCTCTTTTGAGAACCATAGTGTTTTTTTACTCCGCTTTGTTTTCTTTATTTGTTTCACACAAAGGCTTGTTGCCTGTATGATGGCAGTTTTGATTTTTCTCTATTGTTCTTCCACCCCTTCTTTTTGGCCATTTGCTAGTGTATTCCTCAGGTATTCACCCATTTTGCCAAAGTCAGCCCTTCTAAAGTCCAGTATCCTTGTTTTTGTATGGCTCATCTCCATGGTTGTGCTTATTGTGAAGC
Source organism: Neoceratodus forsteri (assembly GCA_016271365.2). Classification (NCBI taxonomy): domain Eukaryota; kingdom Metazoa; phylum Chordata; order Ceratodontiformes; family Ceratodontidae; genus Neoceratodus; species Neoceratodus forsteri. Next base: position 924,148,046 of record CM057458.1, on the reverse strand, counting down.
ACACTGTGCAGTGGTCTCTTGTTCCCAGATGTCTACTGACTTCTAAATTTGTGATCCTCTCTCCATTTGAGAGTACCAGGTCTAGTATTGCTCCCTCCCGAGTGGGTTCCAACACTAGCTGTCTAAGGCCTGCCCCCTGAAGGGCATTGATAATGACCCTGCTCTTGGATGTGGCTGCAGTACATGTCATCCAGTTAACATCTGGCATATTCAGGTACCCCATCAACAGTATCTCCCCTTTTTTTTAGCCATTTTGAGAATGTCCTCTATCATTTTCTTGTCCATTTCCTCCCCTTGAGATGGGGGTCTGTATACAACCCTGTGCGGATTGTGATGCCATTCCCTGTCTCCAAGGTGACTCAGAGTGCCTCTTGTCCGCCCCCTTTACTTTTTAGTTCTGTAGCTTTGATCCCTTCCCTTATGTATAGAGCTACTCCACCTCCTCTTTTCCCCTCCCTGTCCCTTCTGTAGACCGTGTACCCTGGTATGTTGACATCCTAGTCATGGTTCTCCATGTAGCATGTTTCCGTGACTGCCACAATATCCAATTGTTCATCTTTCATCAAGGCTACTAGCTCAGGAAGCTTGTTTCCCAGACTACGGGCATTGGTACTCATTGCCCTCCATTTAATGTTGGCTTTATCCTTTTTTCCTCCCATGTCTGCTCTTATTGCCCTTGTCTATTTTTCCATTTACCCCTGTCCTGCCCTCTGATGAGCACTGTACCTCAGTTTTTACCTTACTACCTGACATGTTTTGTGGGGGAAGGCTTGAAATTTCCTGCCTCTTATCAGCACCTACCCCCATGGCTAGTTTAAAAGCTTGCCAAGGAAGCATTTAAACCTGTCACTTAGGAGCTTGGTTCTCTGCGTGGACAGATGCAGACCATCATGCCAGTATAGACCATCATCTCTCCAGGTGTACCCTCAGTCCCCAATGAAGCCAAAGCCCTGTGCTCTGCACCAATTTTGCAACCAGTCATTAAGCTGCATGGTGTGCAGTACCATAGCCTCACCCCTGCCATGGACTGGCAGCACCTCTGAGAAGGTAACCATGCTTGCTACCTCTGAGGCCCCTCCCCAACTCCACAATTTCATCCTGCACTGCACTGATCCCATGCCTAGCTAGGTCATTTGTCCCAAGGTGGACAATGATATCTAGTTCCCTCTCCTGTGATGCTGCTTCTGCTATATATAATTCTAATTCTATCTATAATTGTGTTACCTGTTGGGAGTGAGCTGATTTTGTGGATTAAGGGGAGAGGTCAGGGTGTGGGGGTTAAGGTGTATCCCATAGAGTTGGCTTACTGTTTTTTTCTTTATATACAATATGTTGTGCACTGGGGGAAGGGTGGAGGGTGGGATACAAGGGGTATACTGAAAGATTTGTCTACTTGTTGTTTTTTCTGCGAATATGGCTGGCACATTGACAAAGTTTCTCACATGGAATGTTAGGGGTGCCCAAGATTGTCCCAAAAGTATCACATTTTCAAACACATTTCGTCCAAGATTGTCCCAAAAGTTATCACATTTTCAAACACATTTCGCTTCTGCATGGCAACTGCATCTCATTCATACAGGAAATCCATCTCTTCCTTTCTGAAGCCACTAATCTCCAAAGGCAGGATATTGGCCAAGTTTTTGCCTCTGGGATATCAACTGCCAGTAGGGGTGCTGCCATTCTAGTAAATCGCTTGGTACCCTTTCAGGTGGATCAGTCTATTGTGGATCCACAGGGGAGATACATCTTGGTAAAAGGAATGATTGGCCATAAGGAACTGGTGTTAGGTAGTATTTATGGCCCAGTGGGTGGTGACCCTGTTTTCTTTATGGACCTAATTGATAAGCTGTCCCCCTGCTTGACACTTCCAATGATTCTGGGTGGGGACTGGAATCTCCCTCCTACCCAGGACCTAAATCAGTCCAACTGCCCTCTCAGACCTCCATCAGCAGCCCAAAGAGCCCTGCAAGAATTCTTAGACACATTAGGGTTATGTGACCCTTGGAGGATACTGAACCCACTGTCCTTTACTTTCTCTTTTTATTCTACAGTCCATTACTCCTCATCCCAATTAGACTATGTCTTGATCAGTCGTTCTCTGCCCCATGGTCTCTATGATACAGGGGTAGAACCTATTGTCTTATCTGATCACGCAATGGCTTGGATGTCCTTGGCACTGGACACCAATTTTCAGCGGGATACGTCTTGGCGGCTGAATACCCAGCTTCTCAAGGATGACTACATAATGTCCAGGATTCCTGCCCTCATCCAAACTTTTGTAGATAACAATTGCAACTCTGTCCAGAGAGTAGACCATGAATGGTGTGCTCTGAAGTGCTTTCTCAGAGGGGAATTCATACGATTTGCCTCTACACGTAAACGTCAAAGGGAAGCTGAGGCTCTCTCTCTATTAGCACAGATCTGAACACTAGAGCAGTCCCTGTCCTCATCCTCTCCCCCTGACTCCCTGCAGTCCCTTCTCTCTCTACGGAATAAATACTCTTCTCTTTTGCAGGAAAAAGCAGAATTTGCTATACTCAGAACTAAGGCAAGGTATATAGAGCACGGGGAAAAGGCAGGCCATTTACTGGCACTGCGCCTTAGGAAATTAGAAACCTCCAGGAATATTCCTGTGATTTGCACCCCGGACGGTATCGTTAAAACTCATCCCAGGGAGATAGTTACTGGTTCTGAGCAATTTTATTCTTCTCTGTATTGCCACCACACATCTCTTCTGATGAAGGAGGACCTGATAACATATATAGACTCCTCAATGTTACCCTCACTGCTAGGCCATCACCAAGATTTCTTATCTACTCCACTTTCCCAATAAGAAGTGGAATATGCTATCAACACCTTAGTATTGGACAAGGCTCCACACCCTGATGGTCTTCCATCAAACTTTTACAACCTCTTTGCTAAATACCTGGCCCCCATTCTTCTCCACCTATATTACTACATGCTCTCTGGTGCAGCCCTGGATCCCACTCTGTTAGAAGCCACCATCATCCTTCTCCTCAAGCCAGATAAACTCCCCTCTTGCCCAGCTAGTTACTGGCCCATATCACTATTAAACTGTGATATTAAAATTCTCGCAAATATTCTGGCCACTAGAATCGAGAAGGTCTGGTCCTGTCTTCTTAGCCCAGAGCAAGTGGACTTCGTCTCTGGCAGACCTTCACTTGATCATGTGCATAAACTCTCCCATATCTTTCAGGCAGCAGAATCCTGCCCCCTGTCAATGGCACTGCTCTCTCTTGACGCAGAGAAAGCCTTTGACAGAGTGGACTGGGATTTTCTGTGGGCAATCCTATATAAAATGGGCTTCCCTTCAGAATTTATTTGTTGGATCTGGACACTATACACCCTCCCATCTGCGAGAATTCACTGCAATGGAGTTTACTCTTCTCTCTTCCTTCTTCATACTGGTACATGCCAAGGATGTCCATTGTCCCCTTTCCTATTTAATCTGTATTTAGAACCATTAATTAGGCATCTAAAATCTTCCCCCAATGTCACCGGAGTTTCTATTGGTAACATTGCACCGCAGATTTCAATTTATGCCGATGATATTCTCTTACACTTGTCAAATCCTGTCCCATCCCTAATGGACGTTTTGAGGATAATTGATACCTTCAGTAAGTATTCGGATTACAAGTTGAATTTAAATAAGACCGAAATCTATCCCCTTAATCGTCTCACCTATAGCCACTCCTTCACTCAATTTGGCATGAAATGCTCCCCTAGAGGCATTAAATACCTGGGCATCTTTATCACCTCAGACCCCTCCCTTACACGCAAGCTCAACTTTGTTGATCTATAGAGTTCTATCCAACAGGATCTCTCTCGTTGGAGGACCCTCCCGCTTTCACTTTTGGGCATGATTAACATCATTAAAATGAATGTCCTATCCAGGCTCTTTTACCCCATTAATATGCTTAATGTTTGGCTACCCTTATCCTTTTTTAAACAAATCCATACTGACATCACTTCCTTTATCTGGTTGGATAAAGCTGCTAGGAGATCCTACTTAAAATTGAGCATACCTAAAGAATCCGGGGGACTCAGCCTACACAACTTTTTGCTCTACTATTGGGCGAGTCACCTTTATAAATGCAGGAAATGGCTGTCTATACCTAGACTCCAACAACAGTTAGATTATATTCCTATCTGGCTACAGATTGAAGCCGATTTACTATCTACCCAAAAGCTGAATCCCTTTGGAATTCTCTTCTCCCCTGTGAAACTCCCTCCACAACCCTTGAATCTGTCCCCAAACAGTATCTCACTTAAAGTTTTGTCGCAATTATGTGGATACTTTAAAATGCCTCCTACCATAGGTGTCTCCCAACCCACTCTCTCCAATTGAAATATCAAAATAGGGGGACACCCCATTCCCATGGCTTGGCTCCTGATATCCCAAGAACTTAGTCTCAGATGTCTACTCTCAGTCTTCTATTTTAACCACTCCATAAATACAAACCAAACTCAGGCTGACATCAGCATCTATTTTCAAGATATACCAACTCTGGCATCTGCTGATCAGTTTGTTTGGGCCTCAACCACAACCCCCTATTTTTGGAGACTTCCTGCAGGAGATTTGTGGTCTAGCTTGCAGGTCTCACGGAGTCTCTGCATTGTATAAGTACTTACTTATTAGTACCCAGCCCCGCCCCCCGCTGGAAGGTTCCAAGGTATGGCACTACTCCACCTGATCTGGAACTTAACTGGGCCCAACTCTGGAAGGATCTGTATATCTATATCACACAAGACAGATACAGGCTAAATCAGTACCAGATCCTAAATAATATGTATTATACCCCAGCTAAATTAGCAAAAATGGGGCACCTCCCTTCAGCTGTATGTTCTAGGTATGGTAAAGAGGAGGGCTCCCTCTTAGACCTCTTCTGGTCCTGTGAGAAGGTATCTCCCCTATGGACACAAATAGAACAAAAACTGGATCCACTTCTAGGTCTTCAGGGTCTATTCTCTTTGGCCACCTGCACCATCAGGGATTTTTCCCAGATTCAAGTACAAGAAATAATGTACCACATGGCTCTTATCTCAATGGCAGTTAAGAAGCTTGTGCTTAGACACTGGATAGATCAGGCATCCATTACTTATTCAGAATGGCTGCATGAAATATCTTTTGCCCTCAGAGCGGAACAGCTAATTACCAGTGTTCACCATCATAAATCCTCATTTACCAAAAATTGGGGGAAACTGTAGCTTTTTACCTGTCCTGATTCTTTTTTGTTGACAATCCCGGGCACCTCCATGATTATCTTAGACGGTACTCAGGTTGAATTTCTCTTGCTTTTCTTGGCTATGTATACCTTTATAATATTACACCTCGCTGGGGGGGGTGGGGAAGAGGGTGGGGAAGGGCAGTAGGTACTGGGGAGGGTTATTTTATCCAGTTCAGTATGTTGATACACATGGTAAATGCCTTGTTGTTTATGGTGTTACTGGTTGTAAAATCAATAAAATTTATTTGATTCAAAAAAAAAAAATCAGAAAACAAAGTATCAATGTAAATTGAAAAAAGCACTGGGACAAGAACACAGCCCTGTCTTACCCTTCTTGTAATACAGAATGGTTGAATAAGTTAGCCGTTTGTTCCTGTTCTTACTTTTGCCCACGAATCCTTATATAAGTTACTAATAATATGTATTAATTGTCTATTCTTTTTTTTATCCATGATATTCCATAATATATGTCTAATGACTGTATCAAAGGCAGATTTGAAATTCACATATAGAACACAGAGATCCTGTTTTCTCAAATAAACATATTTCTCTATTAAGTGCAAGAAAACAAAACAATTGTCAATAGTGCTGTAACCTGTTCTGAAACCTGCTTGAGATTTATTAAGTCCACATATCATCTTCAGCTCCAATAAAAGCTTTTGAAGTATAATTGCTGAAACAATCTTTAGGGAAATATCAAGAAGACTTATTGATCTATACATTGCTGGATTCTGACAATTACCCTTTTTATGTATGGGCAGAATAATAGCCCCTTTCCAAGACTGTGGGATATATGATTCCTTGTAACATGGGGATGAATATTACAGAAATTAAAGACACTTAATTGGTTAGATATGATCATGTGATGTAGCTCCAGCGGGTATTCATCTCCAAGTAATGCCCACTCATGTAGTATCTGCAGTCACCACATATAATGCACCTGCGAGACATTCAGTGAAAAGTGACATTTGGTTTCCCACCCACCCACCCTGGCTGACTGTCACTTCTCAGTGCATACTTGTCAGACGTCACAATGGTGATTTGTAATGCAGCAGTCTCCCTATGTGGAGTAATGGGGATAAAATCAATTTACCTTAGAAGTGAAAGAAAGCACAATGAAATACACCACATGTATTTGCAGCTGTCAGTGCTGTGCCCTGTACCATGCGGTCGCTATGTCCCACATTGCCTTTTCTTAGAACAGCAAGAATAAAGCAGCATTTCAAACTACAACCATTCCTTTCTGTCCTTTCTACATGTCCCATGTTACTATAAATGGGTGGCTTAATTTTAAGTAGTATTCATCTAAGTAAACTGCCAAATAACATGTTCTTTGCACACTTCCAGTCTCATTCAATAAAATGGAATCATTAGTGATATTGTCTGCAATATGTGCAATACAACTGTAATTGTTATTAATGAAGAATATAATAAAAATCTGTAGTGAAACAGTAACACATTAAAGTACTGTGTACAGCAATGTACGAAGCATATGCAAATTAGCAATGGACATATCCCATAGTTCATGTCAGCCAGTTAATCCACAGCAGTTTTGATTAAAAGAAATGTATTTTACGACAGTGTGTTACACATTTAAAGATGTTATTGCAGTAGTAGATCTGTTGTGTTACATTATTAAACATTAATCAAACATTAGCAACTACCACATAAATAAATGTTGGTTGATGGAAAACCAAGGTTTCTTCAGTTTTTAACAAAAATAGCGTATGTAAATGAGCCACCATTATGTTCCTACTACCAAGTCAATCCAGAGTATTTTGAGTGAAATAACTACTTTTGTAAGAATCTTCTAAATATTTAAAGATATATTATTACTATAAAATGCATTCTGTAACATTAGAACTTATTTTGAAAAAAATTGGAACCCTCCATATAAATAAATGTGGCTGGAAAGAAAACCAAGTTTTGCTATGTTTTAATAGAAAAATAGTTGAAATATCAAACTTTGTCAGTGTTTTGTCAACCTAAGAAATTAAAAAATACCACATAATTACCTATGTTACAAGCGTTTTAAGCCCCTCGAAAGGAGGCTTCTACTAGGGAATTAATACATAGTTGAGTGGTTATAGGCACTCAGCCTTCGGTCTCGTGCCACAACACCCCCCCCCCAACCATGCATTAATTCCCTAGTAAAAGCCTCCTTTCTCGGGGCTTAATACTTACTTAATTACTTTATTAAACATGATCAAAAATAAGTCAATCCATAAAGTTGGACTGGCCAGGAACACTTCTGAAGGTATGTTGTCTGGCCTTGGAGCTTTATTTTGTTTCACGTTCTTAAGAGCAATATATTTCTTCCTGTCTGGATACAAAAATGTTATTAGCAAGTAGATATTGCTCATTTGTTGTTCTTGAACCTTCATTAAAGATTTCGCTAAAACGTTTTATCCATTGTTCTTCATGAACATATGTATCCAAGCTAGAGGCAATATCATTAGTGCCCCTGGCCACTAGTGACCGGAAAGTTTTATTATCCTCAGTGGAGATACACTGCAGCATTTCTGTCCATTTAACCCAATAGTATTGCTGTTTATTTTCAAGGAATTGTTTATAACTTTTTCTTTGTTGATTAAGAGATTTAAAGTCTTGCCTATTCTTTGAATGTCTAGTTGCTCTTATTTCTGCTGAGTGCGCCACTTTTTGTTGTTTACACTCTACATCAAACCACCCATCCTTTCTTTTATTTGTATCACTTTTTTCACTTGCTTATAGAGATTCTCTGATACTGAAGTGAAGACTACCTCTACCTGTACTGTTTGATTTTGGTAATAATTCTTCAAAATATTAAGTAGAGACACCTCACTTTGCTCAGCAATTTGTCTCTCTAGTTCAGTACACCATTTTAGATGTTTTTATATCTCACTTCCTGTAGCCCTTCTTCCCTATAGTGTTCATTTCTATCTGCACAAATTATATCCAATTTACCCCATAACTGAATAGGGAAGTGATTGCTTTCAGGGCGAGCTGGTATCTGTAAAGCATACCATTTATTATACTATCAGTCCAAAGTGTCAAGTCTAATAATGTTATACCAGAATGTTTTGTGTATGAACAATTCCCCTGGGTGTCACCCTCTAGTCTACAATTTAGAGGATATATGTTATGAGTTTTTAATATTTTTATTAAGGAAGATCCTGCTATATTTATTTTAGGATCCATTGTACTTCTATGTTTATTTCAGTTGTTAGCAATGGAATATAAATAGAATTGTCTAGAAGGCCATCATACTTACCTATTCAAGCACTTAGGTCTCCTAAAATTAATATATCAATATGAGGAAATCGTAGTTTGAGATCAGTCAATACATCATCCAATTCTGTCCATACACTTTCTCTATAATATTTTGATTGTCTAGGAGGCATGTATATATTCAAAATAATTAGAGGTGAGGCTTGATGTTCAAGTAGTAGTATAATAAAATTCCTTTCCACTTGCAGAATAATATGTTTCAAAAATAAACCAAATTTAATATACATTATTAACTCCCCTTATGGCTGGGTGGTGTATCATATTATATCCATTAGGTAAAAAATGATCATCTTTTCCATGCCATGTTTCCTGGAAGCAAATGATATCTGCTGTTTTAATGAATTCTGATGAATCTTTATCACTCCATTTATTCAAAATGCCTACTATATTCCATCATATTATTAACACTCCCATCCTAAAGGGACTATCTATTAATGCCTCTAAGTCCTCCTCTTCAATAGGTCAACATTGCTGATCTTTTAATGGGGACCTATAGGATACAGATGGAATGACACAGCTGGTCATACACATAGCATGGTTAGTAATAGAATTGCTAAGTCCAGTTTGTCTAACAGGGATTGAAGTACAGTTATCATAAATTCCAATTTGTCTATCAGGCACTGGAACAAAAACATCACAAGGATTCAGTAAGTGGTTTCCCAGAGTATCTAAAACTGTGCTATGTTTCAATATCTCTTGTTCAAGTTGTTTATCGCTAACTTCGATGTCAATCTGGGAGGAATCATTATTTCTGTTTACTTTTCTAATGCCATGGTAGCCCAAATGCACATTCTAAACATTAGCAAACAAATTACAGATAGCTCCCTTAAGTTTCCACTTATTTTCTCTATTCAGAGTTGACATTCCATACATAGTTATAGTTACTAGATGGTCATTCTCTTTGGATGAAGGTCTGGGATTCAATTGCTCTCTGTTAGGAAAGCTAATTATTAGCCCCCTTTTTTCTAATAAATCGGCATTATATCACACATGATTGGCAGTTTTAGAAGACTCTAAATGGGCTTCAGTGGTGTTTATTCACCTGTCATTTGTGGTTCCAATCCTTAGGAAATCTCAAGAATTTAGATCAGAATCATACAAGTACTTATTTATTAAATATTCCTTAATGTCTTGGTTGAGCAGATTAGGCCATTCTTCATTCCTGGTAAATCTTAATAAGGGTTCAATTAGTTTTGCTTTTAATTGACTAGTTCCATCCAATAAAAGGTCTGCTCCAGTATTTACATTATTAACATTATTGGCCCCAGCTTTATATTCCTCATGATGATTAGACTCCTGTATATTTATACTCTTAGAAAATTCAGCATTTGGACACAGTTGTTTAAGAGCATTAACTTCTTTTTCTAAAAGTGCCAGGTATTCTAAATTACTTTCTAATAGTGCCAGGTTAGAACTGGCAAGTGACTTGTGCAAAATTTTATTATCAGGATTTAAGTCATTACAGTCCCTAGTTTCTGTTTGCTTACTTTCCTTAATTGTTTCTTTTTTATTGACTCTCTTTCTTTTGTTCTTTTCCTTTTTCTGGGGGATAGGGGTTTGTTCCTCAAGTCCTTTATTATGCTTTTTTCCATTTTTAGCCTTTTTTTACCTTCTTTTTTTTTTTTGTCTTTTGTGAAAAAAAGTAACAGAGTCAGTTATTTCAATTATAGTAAAATCTGGTCTTTTGTAGTCAGGAACAACTTCATTCAAGGGAAGGCGTGTCTGTTTGCAGATGACACCAAGATGTGTAAGAGGGTGGACACCTCAGAAGGAGTGAGCAAGTTAGAAGCTGACCTCAAGAAGCTAGAAGAATGGTCTGGAGTGTGGCAGCTGAGATTTAACACCAAAAAGTGCAAGATCATGCACATAGGAAAGAAAATTACAAGAAAGGCGTATTACCTAGTAGGCGAAAGACTGGCACACTCAAACCAGGAACGAGGTCTGGGAATCATAATCTCAGATGACTTGAAGGTTAGTAAGCAGTGTGGGAAGGCAACAGTGAAGGCCAACAGAATGCTGGACTGCACTGGGAGGGGAATCACGAGCAGGAAGAGAGAGGTGGTACTACCACTGTATAGATCGCTGGTCAGACCTCACCTGGAATATGGAGTCCAATTCTGGAGGCCTCACCTCAGGAAGGACATTGACCGGGTGGAAACAGTACAGAGAAAGGCAAAAAAATGATTCGGGGTCTGCAGTACTTGTCCTATGAGGAAAGACTTAGGGAATTGAATATGTACTCCCTGGAGCAGAGAAGAGAGAGAGGGGACATGATTGAAACATTCAAGTACATTAAAGGTATTAACAAGGTATAGACACAGTAACTTTTTCACTTCAAGAAACATGACCTCAGGCTGCAAGGAGGGAGGTTCTCTACCAACACTAGGAAGTTTTTCTTCACAGAAAGAGTGGTGGATGCCTGGAATAGCCTGCCCCAAGAGGCTGTGGGGGTCAACACTGTGGGGGGATTTAAGAAGGATTGCATGAGATAGACACAAGGGAGCCCTGACTACAGAGGGCAACTAGAGTGTCAAAATAGGTCTAAAACAAATGGGCAAACTAGATGGACCTAGCAGTCTCCTTCTGCTGTCAACTTCTATGTTTCTGTTTCCATTTCCTGGACTTCTGTGTATATATATAATATAATCTGATGGAGGGGTAGGAAACACCATCTCCAGTTTATTTTCAGTTGATACCAATTTAGCATGATTAGCAGCAGTATCATATCTAACATACTCTATTTCATTCTTAAGTGCAATTAATTGTTCCATTAGTATGAGGTTTGCTGTGTACTGGTGTCCTAAATGAGCAACCAGTTCATCACTGATGGAGATAGGTGTGTGCTGGGGAATATCAGTAGCTTGCTTACAATCACCCTTTACTTTATCTCCCATCTGTCCTAACTGTGGGTAACTCTCTGAGTACCCTCATTCTGATTGGGGGTTTGAATCTGACCATAACATGATGCTAATTCTTTTATCCCTTTGATGTTTTTTTGTAGTTTAGTATTTACTTGCCTAAGTTCAGACCCTGGTATCAACAACAGGTCTTGTTGTATTGGCTGTTTTTTGTGGGTCTTTCCCCCCCCCCATCAGGCATCATCCCATTATTCAGAAGATTTGTGTATTCTGCATCTAGTACATAACTAGCATTCCCAGATGTTTCGTACTCCAGAATTTTGCTGTCCCATAAGACAGGGGAGTCTGAAAGGGTGTACTTACACTCCACTGAATTATTCTTAATTACAGATTTTTCACTACAAAATATAACTGGAGTAGCTTCAATAGAATTGTCCTTATGCATTATTAGTGATTTATTTGGGGTAGATGTTTTGTCACCTTCCATTACTATATAAGGTTTGATATGGTCAGTAATTTTTGTTTGCCTTGATTGCATTATTTTTCTATTCCTCCCCTCTTTTTCAAGTATAGATTCACTTAAAAATGGTGAGCAGCTTTGATTTTTCCTCTGAAGCCTAGTATTTATCGTATTTTCAAAGGCAATAACTAAAATAGCTAGAATAAAATAACAGGAAGGATCCTCAGAATAACCTTTCTCTGTAATAGTAACAAACAGGATTAAAATTAAAGTTCAGGACGAACTAGGCACCTTGCATATGATTTTAATGAATATGGATAAATATTAGCATGAAGAAACTCAGCACAATATAAAACACAACTCAATATGATAATTCAAAAAGAGACTATTACTAGGAATAAGTACATATACATAGACTCAATGACCCATGCTAATTCATCAAGGGGATGCTCAGGTACAGCCATTGCCAGTAGACAATGTACTCCAGTTTGGTGTTGCTCCTTAGTTCCCGACAGATTGCTGGGCTTTTTAAAGACTAATCCAAGTAAAACTATGGCAGAAGACAGAATTTCCAATTACGAAAGTCAATATTCAAAAATCAGAGTCTTCGTCCTTTTATATCTTCAATCTATAAGATTCAATCTCGTAACACAAGCACACCAATGTCCATAAAATGTGGGATAGGTCTTTACTGCACATGGAAAAGTCCGGCACCAATCACTGTTTCCCTTGAATTGCTGAGTCACACAGTTGGTTCCAAGCTTTTCCTTATTAGTGAGGCCAAATCCAGGTCCACAGAGATTATGTTTCGTGCACGGGGTGTGCCTCTCAAGCAAGCATAATATTAGAGAAGGCTGCTTACACAAGCTTGAAGAAGCTGACTAAAATAATAAAGCTTGCACAAAAAACAGTGGCTTCAACATCAAGGATCAGAATTATAATTTAAATAGCAGCCCAGGTGTATCGTGGCATAACAAAGGAGAGTCTCTTTGAAGACAGTGGGCAGATTCAGTAAAGGCTGGGATAGGCATAGGCAGAAGGTAAGGATCATGGGTAGGGAGGATGGGAGGAGTGGGGAGGGGGCAGAGACAGTAGCTCAAGCTATGGACCCTGCAATACGAGTAAACTAGATAGACCAAATGTCCTTCTTCTGCTGGCTTCTTTGTATGTACATACGTATGTTAAGAAAATGGGCTTAAAAATTCTAGAAATGTGATTGGCTGGCAGGGGTACATTAACTTGCAGTGAGATTCCTGTAAATAAAAAGTGCCAGCTGATAGTGCCCCACAACCCACCAAAGTATCCTACTGCCCACCTTGCCTTCTAATTGGGTAAAACACCTTATCTGCATTTCAAATTGCTGCCATTGTTTTTCTCGCTTAGCAAGAGATAGAGCTCCACATCTGTCACAACATTCATTTTTTCTTTTTTTTAGACTCTTGTTTTTTTTGTTTTGTTTTTTTACACCGACACCAGCTTGCCACTTTCCCCCCACCCTGCCAGTCTGTACAGTTAACAGGTTTTTTTAAACCTTTTTTTACTTGTAGTTCTTTTTCTCGCTCTCGCTCCCGTGGTTCGGACCCCCAGTCCCACGGCACGAACCCCCGCAACCCAGTGCAGTCATAACAGTCTGTAATTTAACACAAGGAACCTAAAAATGTGTTTCTCTTAGTTGTGGTGTGTACCTTATAAAGCACCACACTCATCACTGGTGCCACTCCTGATGCCCCAGCAAGTACTGCTCAAACGGTCCTTGGCTGAATGAATCCCAAATGTAAAGGAGAAAGAAGACACAAATGGCCATTTCTCCCAACCGGGGTCATTCCCAGCAGCAGCAGCAGTTTCCTGAGCCTGCTCTCCTGCTGCCTTCTTCACATGCTCACTCCCTGAACTTTCAAACAAATCACATGAAAAATGCTGCCCTCTACCACCTCTCCATTGCCCGCTAACACAGCTCCACGATTCCACGATGCCTAGGCAAAAAAGCCTTCAATGAATTAAAAAAAAGTAAATCAATAGCATCTGAACAATGTCCAGCCTCTGTATGTGTGTGTGTGTGTGTGTGTGTGTGTGTGTGTGTGTGTGGGGGAGTAATCATGACAACCAGCTCCTGCTCACAGCTGCAGAGGCTCAAAAGTCAGTATTGCAGCAAACATACAAAACAAATGAATTACCTAAGAAATTTATCATTTAAACATAACAAGATATATTTTTTTGAAATAAATGTAATACAGTAGCCCATTATGTAAGCGTAATAATACCCTCCAGGGTGGTCAGTATGGGCAATACCGGACCTCCCAAAGGATATAAGGCCCTCCGCCTGCAGTGTCAGTCCTCATTATGCCCCTGGGAGATCCAGTATTGCCCTGTACTGCCCACCCTGTCAGGTATTATTGCTTGCATGTATGTATTTATGTATGTATGTACCCCATGAGGAGGGGACAGTCAGCCAGAAATTTCCCGACAGATTTATGTGCGGGGGAGGGGGGAAGTAAAGAGGTCAGTGCACTGCAACTAGGTACAGACAGTGTGCTGGCATAGTTCACTCAGCTGTGATTGATGTATCCACATGTTTGTCATCCCTCTTATGCCCCAACCCCACCCACTGCAGTGCAGCCCAAGACAAGACACTGTTCTGACCAGTCAGTAGAGGGCTGGGACCAAACTCGCCCACCACACTCTGACTGGCACTGGTCTTATATTTCTAATTACATTTATTTGCAGCCCAGCCACTGGCACAGCCCTAAGATTGCTCGGCTCCCTCTCGTCAGCACACGAAATAACAGTTTGGCACTAACTCTGCTTTGTAGAAGGTCTTTATCCAAATTTCCATCTTTCAAAAACTCAGTATTTTTAATTGCATCACTCCATCAGAAACGGAAGCCTAGCCACTGGAAATTAATTTGGTTTTTTGGAAGAGGCACTCAATAAAGGTGCTACTGTAAATGTGTATTATGCAAAAGTTTAAATAAATCAAAAACTTATTCAGCGATCTGGTAGCAGATTTTCCACATTGGTTACTTTGCCTTATTTTCATCTGCAAACCTTTGTGTAACTTAACAATTTAGATTGTCAGTCCTTCCATGATGAAATGAACATGTTACACGCTTTTCAGCTGTGAAGATCACCATTCTAGCAAAATGTAATAATGTTTATTTTTTTTTCTTGAGAGTATACCATTATATGTTTCTACAGTCACAACATGGGTAAAAAGAGCCTGTTTCCAAATAAGTACACGGTGTACAGCTAGATAAATGGATGTAGCTATAACAGTGGGTCCTTTGCCAGTCCTGCAAAAACCAACTAATGCGAGTGGGTCCACCAAGTATTTGGGTCAGGCTGGCTCAGAACTTAGTGTACTTTTCTTTATTTATTTTAGTCTTTAGTAACCAGATAAGGCCCACTAGGCACAAGTGCCTGTTTTCAGGGGTGACCTGGGAGCACTGGGCAGTTAAGTGACTTGCTCAGAGTCACACAGTATGCAAGTGGAGGTTGTGAGAATCAAACTCAGGTCTGGTCTGCTGGATGTATCAAGCTCATTTACACCTCATTCCTCTAACCTCTAGGCTATTCTGCCAGCCCCAAGAACAAGAACACCAAGAACAAGGCAGTTTGTGCAGATCTGATAACCCCCCCCCACACACACACACACATACATACACACACTTTGGAGTAATAAAACTTTTATCACCGATTTAAATCCTGCACAGGAAAGTTGCACCAGAACCCTGCTGACCTGGTTCTGTAACCATTCTAACTACCATGAGGAAGACCCCTGCCCCAACACACACACACACACACACACACACACACACACACACACACACACACACACACACACACACACAAATGCACATCCTTAGCTATCAGTGATGGGGGAAGATATCTTCCCTCCACGTTGGATCATCTTTTTTTTAAGCAGCTTTTGTGTTTATATCTACGGTATTAGTGACTCCAAACTACCACCAAACCACACAAACACATGCCTTAAGACATGGGTCTGCTTCAGTCATCTTAAAACCAACATCAGTTAGTAGATTTAGTAAATTATATTAAAATTAGCATGATACATTCTCACAAGACATTAGTGAGGCAAATAGCATGGGGTAAAATATTGCTAATTAGTGTGACGTGGGTGCCACTAGACATAAGGGAAAAGGCGGCTCACTGCAGCCTGCAGCATGAGTTCCAGTTATGGCTGCAGAAGTCAAGAAAGTCCTGTTGTTTTCATACAGAGAATGCAGATGAATGGCTCCTCTCGCTAAGCTGGGCACCATGGATTTTGGGTGCTCAGAAAATGTATTTCTGCCAACTTAAAAAGAAAATGACCCATTTAGCTAGGTTCAGGTGTTTTTTTTTTTTCTTTTTTAAAAACATTGGGCCTGATTCAGGAAGGGTTGCATCTGCCACAAGTCCTCGATGTGCTGAACAGACAGTGCAGGGGGCTTGCAGCAGACATTTGGCGCAGATCGCGATTCACAATTGGGTGCACTAGATACTGTATGTTAGACCAGCTCTTGCCTGGTCTAACATTGCGTCCAAGGGGGATGCATTTTACGAGGCTTGTGTCAAAATGGTGCAAGCTACCATAAACTGTAGAAAAGGTCACAAATGCACCAGCCCTTCTTAATCAGGCTGCATTGTGCAAACGGGTATTGGTACAGCAGCACCATACATTGCTGATGATGCAGGGCTTGGCGTAAGTCCTATGTCATCCTTCATGAATCAGGTCTGTTATTTTTATGTACTTTAAATATTTGTAAGTTTAAACTGTAAATAGAAAGTGGTGGTCATACAAAAAAGGATTTTTTTTCCTCATGAAAAAGGATTGGCCCCACACAAAAAAGTATCCTTTTTCGTATGACCAAATTCTTTTTCTGTTTCAAACATCTATCCTAAAATGCTACTGAGCATGCTGAGAATCAAAATTTCAAATCCTTATAACTCTGAAATGCAAATCAGTGAAAAGCACTCTTCTGGGCCAAACCCTTTCTACCCAGAAAATTTCAGACCAAAATTCCAAATTGCCTGGGCACTAGGGGCCAACAAAAAAAACAACAATCCACCCCCCTCTGATTTACACAGAATCTGCACATCCAATTGGAACAAAAATTGGCATATCAAGAGGTCTTGGGTTTCCAATGGTGTATACAGGATTTCGTGCAAATCTCTTGAATGGCTACAAAGTTATTAAAGTGCAATAACTGGTATTTAACATTAAACAGCCTACTCAACCCTAATGATAGATATTTAGATAGACAGACAGACAGACACATATACACATAGAAGCATATCATTTGTCAGCAGATAAGGACCACTTGGTTCTCCTAGTCCACCCATTTAACCCCACCTACAGTATCCCTGAAGACTCTGCTTGGACTCTGGTTCTTTCACCCATTCCATGTTTCTTTCCCCTAAGATTCTCTTGTGCCTATCCCATGCTTTCTTGATCCCTTCCACTATTTTTGCCCCGACTACCTCAGCTGGTAACCTGTTACAGGAACCTACCACTCTTTTTCTGAAGACCTTTCTTATATCTCTCCTGAATTTACACCCCTCCAGCTTCATGTCATGCCCTTTTGTTCTTGAGCACATTTTCTTCTGAAAAATACTCCTAACCTGTACCTTATTTACCCCCTTATGTATTTAAAGATCATGTGCAACATTTTTTAAATATTTTTTAATAAAAGCAGAGAAAACTGAAATTCAAGTCCCTGTGTCATGATTAGTGTTTCCTGAAAATGTCATGCTGTTTGGTTTTGTGATTTTCTTTAAATCAGCATTTGTTAACTTGCTCTACAGTGGCTGAAAACAGTGAAGTTACTTCTGTCCTCTCAGTCAAGCTTAGGGAGCGATGACATAATTTTGGAGTAGCTTGCTGTTTCAGATTTCCAGTCAGAGCAGCACTCTGTAGAGTTAATGGATAGCTAAGCTCTTCAGGTTTCTTACAAACCCAGTCTCTGGTTTGTGTAGATAGAGCAGCTTAAAAATCTATCATTATCTTCTTATAAAAAGCTGAACATTTCAGTTTCAATGCTGAACTGAAACAGCGGAAATCTTTCTCTGTGAGAAATCAGCTTGTCTGTATCACAGCTCTCAGTTCTTTCTAATCAAAATTCTGATTTTTTTCCCTAACTATATAACACAGAGCTATTTAATGAATATAAAATAAATCTAAATTTTGTTCATTCACAGAAACAGTTTGTCTTTGAGTTAGCCTTCATAAATATGTAAGAACTTTTTTTCATGTCAGACTGACGGACATGTGCCTGTTACACTCTACTACAGTATTTCAAGCACATGTGCTGTCTGAACTCACAAATTTCAGTTCTTTGGTGGTTTCTGTGTGAAAATACATCATGTATATGTATAACTAGAAACACTATGTGGCATCCTGATGCACTGTGTCTCTGCCCCACAGTTGAGACAGCTGCAGTCTACTGTCACCAGTACCCTGCCCCACAAGCCCCCTACCTTCTGCTCCACATTGAAGGCTGCTGCACCCTGCTGCCCCTGCCCAAACAGTTGGGGTTGCTGCACCCTGCTACTCTCTCTCCCCCACCCTCACAGTTGGGGATGCTACACCTGTTGCCCCCTGTTCCTGTCTCCACAGTCAGGGCTGCTGTG
This sequence comes from Neoceratodus forsteri, assembly GCA_016271365.2. Taxonomy (NCBI): domain Eukaryota; kingdom Metazoa; phylum Chordata; order Ceratodontiformes; family Ceratodontidae; genus Neoceratodus; species Neoceratodus forsteri. The sequence continues at coordinate 924,129,582 of CM057458.1, read as the reverse complement.
CTGTGCTAAGCCCTAGATTGTCAAGGTCCTTGCCTCTACAGCTGAGGCTGCTCACTTTGCTGCCCTAGCTACCAGAGGTGGGGCTTCTGCTGCACCCTGCTACCCACTTCCAGTGCCTCAAATGGGCAGGGCTGCTGCACCACATGTACCCCATCTCACAGTCAGGACTGCTGTATCCTGATTGCCCCTGTGTCCTGTCCCACAGTCATTCTGCACTATGCTGTCTGCTATCCCCTGTCACCACAGACAGGGCTGCTGCACCCTGCTCCTTTCTACACAGTTGGGATTGCCGTGGCCTGCTGTGCACTAGAGCCCCATACCTTTGCAGTTTGGGCTCTGTACCATGCTGTCACTTGCCACAAGATTGAGGGCATTTGCTGCACCCTGTTTCATACCTCCACAGTTGAGGCAGTTGTACCCTGCTGCTCTGCTGCCACCAGAGTCAGATCCTTTGCTACACCCTGCTGAGACCGGAACAGGGGGCAACAGGTGCAGTGTCCCTGACTGTGAGGGTGGGAGAGAGAGAGGGCAGCAGGGTGCAGCATCCCAAACTGTTTGGGAAGGGTGCAGTACAAGAATAAGAGCATTTGTGGCACCCTGTCCCCTGCCTATGGAGGCAAGGGGCTCTGTGGTGCAGCAGGGCACAGTGGTGGCAGGGGACAGAGGACAGCATGGTGCAGAAGCCTTGACTGTTGGGCAGGACACAGGTGGGCATCAGGGTACAGCAGCCCTGACCGTGGCACAGGGTGCACATTGTGCAGCAGCCCAGCCCATTTGGGGCAATGGAAGTGTGTAGCAGGATTCAGCAGCCCCATCTGTGGAGGCAGGGGGCACAGCAGCCCTGACTGTGGAGATAGGAACAGGGGGCTACAGGGTACCATGGCCCTGATTGGGGGGTGGGGACAGAGGGCACCAGGGTGCAGCAACCCTGAATGTTTGGGCAGGAGACAAAGGTGGCATCAGGATACTGAAGCCCAGACTATGAGAGAGGGGGCAGCAGCCATGCCTGTTTGGGACAAGGGATGTGGGTAGCAGGATGTAGCAAAGGAACTGATTCTGGTAGCAGGGGGACAGCAGGGTGCAACTGCCTCAATTGTGGAGGCATGCAGCAGGGTGTAGCAAATGCCCTGAATCTTGTGGAAAGTGGCAGCATGGTGCATCAGCCCAAACTGCAAGAGGCATGGGGCTCTAGTGTACAGCAGACCACAGCAACCCCAACTGTGTAGAAATTAGGAGGGGGCAGCATTCCTGTCTGTGGTGACAGAGGATAGAGGACAGCATGGTGCAGAAGTCTCGACTGTGGGGCAGGACACAGGGGGCATCAGGGTACAGCAGCCCTTACTGTGAGATGGGGTACATGTGGTGCAGCAGCCCTGCCCATTTGAGGCAATGGAAGTGGGTAGCAGGGTGCAGCAAAAGTCCCACCTCTGGTGGCTAGTGCAGGATGATGCAGCAGCCCCAGCTGTGGAGACAGGGAACCTGGCACACTAGGGCTTAGCATAGCACAGCAGCCCTGACTGTGGAAACAGGAACAGAAGGCAATAGGTCAGTGTCCCTAACTGTGAGTTTGGAGGAGAGAAGGAAGCAGGGTGCAGCAACCCCAACTGTTTGGGCAGCTGGTGGCAGGGTGTAGCAGCCCTGATTATTTACCTAGGGGATAGAGGCAGCAGGGTGCACAGTCCTTGACTTTGTAGGAGAAGATAGGGGGCAGCAGCCTCAAATATGGAGCAGAAGGCAGGGGGCTTGTAAGACAGGGGACTGGTGGAAGAGCTGCCTCAACTGTGGGGCAGAGACACGGTGCTTCAGGATGCCACATAGTGTTTCTAGTTATACACATACATGATGAATTTTCACACAGAAACCACCAAAGAACTGAAATTTGTAAATTCAGATGGTACATGTGCTTGAAATGCTGTAGCAGAGTATGAAAGGTATCTGTTTGTCAATCTGACATAAAAATATGTTCTAACATGAATGTATTTATGAAGACTATATCAAAGGCAAACTGCGTCTGTGAATGAACATTTAGATTTTTTTTATATTCATTAAACAGCCCTGTGTTATATAGTTAGAAAAAAAATCAGAGTTTTGATTAGAAAGAACTGAGAACTGTGATGCATACATGCTGATTTTTCACAGAGAAAAATTTCCACTACTCCTGTACTTCAATTCAGCATTAAAAGTGAAATTATCAGCTTTTCATAAGAAGACAGCGATAGATTTTAAGCTGATCTGTCTAAACCAAAACAGAGACTGGGGTTTGAAAGAAACATGGAGAGCTCAGCACACCAATAACTCTACAAACTGCTGCTCTGACTGGAAATCTGAAACATCAAGCTACTCCAAAATGATGTCATCGCTCTCCAAGCTAAAGTGAGAGGATAGACTAAAACTCCACTGTTTCCAGCCACTATAGAGCAAATCAACCAATGTTGATTTGAAGAAAACCACAAAATCAAACAGCATGAAATTCTCCAGAAACACTAATCATAACACTGGGACTTGAATTTCAGCTTTTTCAACTTTTATTAAAAATATGTAAAAACCATTGCACATGATTTTAAAGGTCATGTACAATGGTTTTTTACACATTTTTTAAAAAAGCTTGAACAGCTGAAATTCAAGTCACTGTGTCATGATTAGTGTTTCCTGAAAATTTCATGCTGTTTGGTTTTGTGGTTTTCTATAAATCAACATTTGTTAACTTGCTCTATAGTGGCTGAAAACAGTGGAGTTATTTCTGTTTTCTCAAACTTAGAGAGCGATGACATCATTTTGGAGTACCTTGCTGTTTCAGATTTCCAGTCAGAGCAGCACTCTGTAGAGTTAATGGTTTGCTGAGCTCTTCAGGTTTCTTACAAACCCAGTCTCTGGTTTGTGTTTAGATAGATCAGCTTACAATCTATCATTATCTTCTTACAAAAAGCTGATCATTTCAGCTTCAATGCTGAATTGAAGTAGTGGAAATTTTTCTCTGTGAGAAATCAGCTTGTCTTTATAAAATGGCAGGGTAAAATCATGTAATCTGATTGGCTGTCATTTATGTGTAAAATATGGTTTACATATAGTTAAGCAAGCATTTGTCAATGCCGAATGTTGATTGCGTTGGTCTGTTGAGCTCGTTCAGTGGCCCTGTGTCACTCGTTCGTTCTGTTTCTCCCGGTGCTGCAGGCTGCACCTTTGTACAGGGCTCCTGGCTGCATTGGCACACTTTTTCTGCCCACAAAGAAATCTGCAGCTGTCCTGACAGAGCTGTGTTGAGGTGGGTCACTCACCCTCTCTCAGTCTCTCATTCTGTTTCTGCTGGCACTGCAGGCTGCTCTTTTGTACTGAGCTCCAGCCTCTGTTGGCGGCTTTTTCTGCCTTTTTCTGCCCACAAAGAAATATGCAGCAGTCCTGACATAGGTCCCTTGAGCTACCTCACTCCCCCTCTCTCGCTCATTCTGCTTCTGCTGGTGCTGCAGGCTGGCCTTTTGTACAGGGCTCCTGCCTGCATTGCTGCCTTTTTCTGCACACAAAGTAATCCGCCGCAGTCACGATAGAGGTCTGTTGAGCTCGCTCACTCCCCCTCTCTCACTCATTCATTGCGTTTGTCCCGGCGCTGCTGGCTACCCTTTTGTACTGGACTTCTACCTGTGTTGGCACCTTTTTCTGGCCACAAGGAAATCTGCAGCTGTCCCTACACAGCTCCATTGAGGTCGTTCTCTCCACCTGTCTCACTCTCATTCTGTTTCTCCTGGTGTTGCAGGCTACTCTTTTATACTGGGCTTCTGCCTGCATTGGCAGGTTTTGCTGCTCACAAAGAAATCTGCAACTGTCCCGACATAGCTCCGTTGAGGTGAGTCACTCCCCCTCTGTCACTCGCTCATTCTGTTTCTGCTAGCGCTGCAGACTGTCCTTTTGTACTGGGCTCCTGCCTCTGTTAGTCGCTTTTTCTGCCCACAAAGTAATCTGCAGCAGTCCTGACACAGGTCATTTGAGGTAGCTTACTCCCCCTCTCTCACTCACTCATTCTGTGTCTGCTGCACTGCTGGCTGGCCTTTTGTACTGGGCTCCTGCCTGCATTGCTGCCTTTTTCTGCCCACAAAGAAATCTGCAGCAGTCATGATAGAGCTCCATTGAGCTTGCTCACTGCCCCCTCACTTGCTCATTGTATTTCTCCCGGTGCTGCAGGCTGCCCTTTTGTACTGGGCTTCTGCCTACATTGGCACCTTTTTCTGCACACAAAGAAATCCGCAGCTGTCCCGACAGAGCTCTGTTGAGGTCACTCACTCCGCCTGTCTCACTCGCTCATTCTGTTTCTCCTGGCGCTGCAGGCTGCCATGTTGTAGTGGTCTCCTGCCTCTGTTTGGGCCTTTTTCTGCCCATAAACAAATCTGCAGCAGTCCCGACAGAGCTCCATTGAGCTCGCTCAGTCTCCCTCTCTCACTCGCTCGTGCCGTTTTTGTCGGTGTTGCAGACTGCCCTTTTCTACTGGGCTCCTGCCTGGATTGCCACCTTCTTCTGGGCACAAAGAAATCTGCAGCAGTCATGATAGAGCTCTGTTGAGCTCGCTCACTCACTCCCCCTCTCTCACTTGTTTGTTCTGTTTCTCCCACCGCTGCAGGCTGCTGTATTGTACTGGGCCCCTGTGTGCATTGCTGCCTTTTTCTGCCCACAAAGAAATCCGCAGCAGTCCTAACAGAGCTCTGTTGAGCTCACTCACTCCCCCTCCCTCACTCGCTTGTTCTGTGTCTTCCGCTGCTGCAGGCTGCCCTTTTGTACTGGGTTCCTGCCTGCGTTGGTGGCTTTGTCTGCCCACAAAGAGATGTGCAGCTGTCCCAACACAGCTCTGTTGAGGTCGCCCACTCGCCCTCTGTCACTCGCTTGTTCCATTTCTGTGGGGGCTGCAGGCTGGCCTTTTGTACTGGGCTCCTGCCTGCATTGCTGCCTTTTCCTTCCCACAAAGAAATCCGTAGCAGTGACGATAGATCTCCGTTGAGCTCGCTCACTTCCCCTCTGTCACTCACTCATTCTGTTTCTCCTGACACTGCAGGCTGCCCTTTTGTACTGGCATCCTGGTTGAGTTGGCACCTTTTCCTGCCCACAAAGAAATCTGCAGCTGCCCTGACAGAGCTCCGTTGAGGTCACTCACTCTCCATGTCTCATTTGCTCGTTGTGTTTCTCCCAGCACTGCAGGCTGCCCTTTTGTACTGGGCTTCTGCCTCTGCTGGCATTTTTTTATGCCCTCAAAAAAAATCTGCAGCAGTTTCAACAGAGCTTCCTTGGCCTCACTCACTCCCCCGTCTCACTTGCTCATTCCACTGGGCTCTTGCCTGCGTTGCCGCCCTTTTCTGCCCACAAAGAAATCTGTAGCAGTCATGATAGAGCTCCGTTGAGCTCACTCACTCACTCCCCCGTCTCACTTGTTCGTTCTGTTTCTCCTGCCACTGCAGGTTGCCCTTTTGTACTGTTCCTTGCGTGCATTGCTGCCTTTTTCTGCCCACAAAGAAATCCGCAGCAGTCCCAACTGAGCTCCGTTGAGCTCACTCACTCCCTCTACCGCACTCGCTCATTCTGTGTCTCCCACTGCTGCAGGCTGCCCTTTTGTACTGGGTTCCTGCCTGCATTGGCAGCTTTTTCTGCCCACAAACACATCTGCAGCAGTCCCAAGAGAGCTCCATTGAGCTCGCTCACTCCCCCTCTCTCATTCGCTTGTTCCATTTCTGCCGGCGCTGCAGGCTGGCCTTTTGTACTGGGCTCCTGCCTGCATTGCCACCTTTTCCTGGCCACTAAGAAATCCACAGCAGTCACGATACACCTCCGTTGAGCTCGCTCACTCCCCCGGTCTCACTTGCTCATTCTGTTTGTCCCGGCGCTGCAGGCTGCTCTTTTGTACTGGGCTCCAGCCTGCGTTGCCATCTTTTCCTGCCCACAAAGAAATCCGCAGCTGTCCTGCCAGAGTTCCATTGAGGTCGCTCGCTCAATCCGCCTGCCTCACTCGCTCATTCTATTTCTCCTGGCACTGCAGGCGCCCTTGTGTACTGGGCTCTTGGCTCTGTCGGCATTTTTGTCTGCCCACAAAGAAATCTGTAGCAGTCCCGACACAGCTCCGTTGGCCTCACTCATTCCCTCTGTCTCACTTGCTTGTTCCGTTTCTGCTGGTGCTGCAGGCTGCCCTTCTGTACTGAGCTCCTGCCAGCATAGCCACCCTTATCTGCCCACAAAGAAATTTGCGGCAGTGACGATAGAGCTCTGTTGAGCTCGGTTAGTCCCCGTCTCTCACTTGCTCATTCTGTTTGTCCCACTGCTGCAGGCTGCCCTTTTGTACTTAGGCTCTGAATGCATTGTTGCCTTTTTCTGCCCACAAACAAATCTGCAGCAGTCCCAACAGAGCCCCGTTGAGCTCACTCACTCACTCCCCCTCCCTCACTCGCTTGTTCTGTGTCTCCCAGCACTGCAGGCTGCCTTTTAGTACTGGGCTCCTGCCTGCGTTGTCACCTTTTCCTGCCCACAAACACATCCGCAGCAGTCCCGACAGAGCTCAGTTGAGCTTGGTCACTCCCCCCCCCCCCCAAGTCACTCAATCCTAATCTGTCCCAAACACTGATTTCCAACAGCAACTGCAGTATTCTGCACCGGAAGCATGGAAGCACATTTCGGCCAGGAGGCCAGGATGTGAAAAATGACAGTTGTACTGTTCATAAGGAGGTGTGAACAAATGCCAATGTTGAAAATCTGGAGTGAAAATATTACTAATTTGCAAACTTACAAGGGTGCGCGGCACCTGCACAACACACGCTCATACATAGATACATAGACAGTGTCGGCAGATAACATAGTCATTTTATGGAGTTTCATCACAAAATTTTTAACATAGGCATGTTAGGACCTCTGCTCATGAACAGTGTCAGTGTGATTTTCTTAATCTGTCCTGAACACCGATTTCCCACAGCAACCGCACAATTGTGTGCCGGAAGAGCGAAAACACATTTCGGCCAGGATGTGAAAAATTACAGCTGCAGTGTTCATAAGAAGGTGTGGCAAAATGGCAATGCTGAAAATTTGGAGTGAAAATATTGCAAAGTTGCGAAGATACTACTGTGCGTGGAAACTGTGCAATGCACATTCGTAACACACTCATTTTATGGACTTTCATCGCCAAATTTTCAACATAGGCATTTTAGGACCTCTGCTAATGAACAGTGTCATTGTCATTTTCATAATGTGTCCCGAACACAGATTTCCCACAGTGACCATGCTATTCTGTGCCGGAACTGCGAAAACACATTTCGGCCAGAATGTGAAAACTGACAGCTGTACTGTTCATAAGGAGGTGCAGCAGAATAGCAATGTTGAAAATCTGGAGTGAAAATATTATGAATTTGTGAACTTATGAGTGTGCATGCAAACTGCGCAATGCACGCTCGTAACACAGTCATTTTATGGAGTATCATCACCAAATTTTCAACATAGGCATTTTAGGACTTCTGCTCATGAACAGTGCCATGGTCAGTTTCTTAATCTCTGCAGAACACTGATTTCCCACACCAACCATGCTATTCTGCGCTGGAAGAGCGAAAACACATTTCGGCCAGGATGTAAATAATGACAGCTATACTGTTCACAAGGAGGTCTGAAAAAATGCCAGTGTTGAAAATCTGGGGTGAAAATATTGCAAATTCGCAAAGTTACGAGCATGCGTAGCAACTGCGCAACGCACGCTTGTGAAACAGTCTTTTTTTGGATTTTTCCCACCAAATTTACAACATAGGCTTTTGAGAGCCCACCTCATGAACTCAGAGCCCACCTCATGAACACTGGCACTGTTGTTTTGTTACTCGGTCCCAAAAGGTGATTCCATGCAGTGACTGCGAAATCACCTTTCATTAATGCCATGACAGTGATAGAATTCATGAGGAGGGGTTCCCAAAAACCCCATGTTGAAAATTTGGTGCCAAAATTCCCCAAAATGCCTGAGATATGCATCAAAGTTGAAAAAACCCTATTTATTTCACTATACAACTTACCGGCATTTCCTCAGTTCGCGGTTGGCTTGAAGAGTGCAGACATGTTCCCGGTCCACTGAAGATCGTCGTGCCGGACTCCGGAGGCAAGTATGGGGTGAAGGGGGGTGTTGGGAGGCAGGGTGCACAGTGGGTGGGCGCGGGTTGTGGGGGGGGAGCAGGAAGACCACCGAGGGACCGTTTCCTTTTTTACAGGTTACAAAAAAAAAAGCAAAAAGACATCGCGTGACAGTTTTTTATTTTGCAGGGGCATGTGGCACACTGGGGTGGGCTCCCAGCATGCTAACAGAGTCTTTATTTTTGGGGGGGCAGCTGTAGCTGACTGGGAATTGGGCACCCCCGTCGGTACACAACAAAAAGGGGGGGTTATTACATTATGCCGATGGGGACTGGGCACCCCTCGGCGCATACAACAAAAGCAGGGTACATAATGCCAGCGGGAGTGGACTCCCCATTGGAAACATAAATATTAAGGCACTGCAGCCGACGGATGAGCCCTGGCCAGCAAATAAACATGGCCGGGTTACATACCGTCGAGGATTGGGCACCCCTGTAGGGGAAGACATATTTGTGAACACAGCAGCAAGCCGCCGCCATGTTCACAAACAATATCAGGGTTCCAAAATCCCGCCCTGCAATGATGAGTCACTCCCTCATTGCAGTGAATGGCTGACGCTGCAATGATGAGGTGGCCCCTGATTGCATTGGCTAATTTTTTACAAGTTGGTGGCATGCTGGCTGAACTAGTGTCAGCAACAGTGTGCCACGGCATTGGGGGGAAGCAGGACAAGCCTTTACAGGCTGTGGGAGCATTGGCCACAACAGTGCCACGCCCCCACAACCTGCTTGTGGAGAAACCTGCCACAACATGTTTCTTGTGTGTGCATGCAATCAACATAAACAAGCATTTGTCAATGCCGAATGTTTGCTTGCTGGCATTGGCATTGGTAGTGTAGAAGTTACAGAGCTGCATAATAGAAATGGCAGTGAAGTATTGAACTGAAGCCAACCCCGCCACCACCCTGCAGAGAGTGACATGCATTGGGGTGTGCCTTTGGTTCGTCAGGCATAACGGCCACGCCATTTCACCACACCCTACCCTGCAGACACTGACAAGTGTCACGGTGTGCCTTGGGGTCTTTGGCCCTTATGCACACCCCATTGCATCAGGAAATATGGTGAGATGGGTGCGGTATAGGAGAATAGGGTGAACTTCGGGGTCGAAGAGTCCAAGGCATACCTCGATGCCTCTCACTGGCTGCAGGGTGTGGAATGGTATGAGCATTACAGGCAAGAATCCTAAGTCACACCCCTGATGCCTGTCATTCTCTACAGGGTGGGGCGTTATGGTTGGAAACCCTAACACCTCAGGCATTCGTTGGTATTTTCACTCCAAATTTTCAACATGTTTTTTTGTGACCCCCACCTCATGAACAGTGGCAATATCAGTTTGTTAGCCGAAAGTTGCTTATGCACAGCGACTATGGCATTTAGCACCACAGGTGCAAAAACACATTCCGAACAGGATGTGAAAAATGACAGCTGTACTGTTCATGGGGAGGTGTAAAAAATGGCAATGTTGCAAATCTGCAGTAAAAATATTAAAAAAACTGGTGAAGTCATGAGCGTGCATAGAAACTGTGCAATGCACACCCGTAATGTAATTAGTTTGGGGATTTTTTACAGCAGATTGTCAACACAGGCATTTTGGGACCTCCGATCATGAACAGTGTCACTGTGATTTTCTTTATCTGTCCCGAACAATGATTTCCCACAGCGACCACGCATCTCTGCACTGAAAGTGTGAAAACACATTTCACCATGTTGTGAAATATGACAGCTGTACTGTTCATAAGGAAGTGTGGAAAAATGCCTCTGGTGAAAATCTGGACTGAAAATATTACAAAGTCATGAACTTAGGAGGGTGCGTGGAAACTGCACAATGCTCACTTGTAACACAGTCATTTTATGGACTTCTGTTACCAAATTTTCAACATAGCCATTTTAAGACCTCTGCTCATGAACAGTGTAACTGTGGTTTTCTTAATCTGTCCCAAACATTGTTTTCGCACACCGACTGCACCATTGTGTGCTATATGTCCGGAAACACATTTGGGGTGCCATGTGGAAAATGGCAGCTGTACTGTACTGTTCATAAGGAAGTGTAATAAAATGGCAATGTGGAAAATCTGGGTGAAAATATAGAAAATTTGCAGGACTTACGGAGACGTAAATGCAATTCTTGCTTATGCGCTCGTAAAAGCAGTCATTTTTAGGAATTTTTTCACCAAATTTTCAACATAGCCATTTTAAGACCTCTGCTCATTAACAGTGTCACTGTGATTTTCTTAATGTGTCCCATACATTGATTTCGCACACCAACTGTGCCATTGAGTGCTATATATGGTGGAAACACGCTTGGGCAAGATGTGAAAATGACAGCTGTACTGCTCATAAGGAGGTGTGGTAAAATGGCAATGTTGAAAATCTGGAGTGAAAATATTGAAAATTATGGAACTTACGAAAGCATAAGCGAGAACTGCTAACGCACTGTAAAATAGTCATTTTTAGGAATTTTTCCACCAAATTTTCAACATAGGCTTTTTGACAGCCCACCTTATGAACAGTGGCAGTGTCGTTTCGTTACTCAGTCCCGAAATGTGATTTTGTGCAGTGACTGTGAAATCACCCTTCGGGCCAAATTAACGCCATGATAGTGAGAGCATTCATGAGAAGGGGTCCCAAAAACCCCATGTTGAAAATTTGGTGCAAAAATTCCAAAAAATGCCTGAGATATGCAGCAAAGTTGAAAAACCCTATCTATCCCATTATACAGCTTGCGGCATTTCCTCAATTACGTCGGCTTTGAAGAGTGCAGAGCGTGTTACGTGGTCCACGAAGATGCGTTGCTAGAATCCGAGGTAAGTATGGGGTGGGGGTGTGGGGAGGCGGCGTGCGCAGTGGTGGGCATGGGTGGGGGCAGAGATCATAGGGATCGCTTTTCAGTTTCATAGTTTTTTTTTTTTTTTTTTTAATGACGTACAGGACGCTTGCCACGCTGGGGTGGGCTTCCAGCATGGCACAAGGATGGCTGGTGGGGTGGGGGACATGGAGCCGATGGGGATTGGGCACCCGTCGGCGATAGCATATGTTTGCCAGCTGGGGTGGGCTCCCAGCGTGGCACCCTGTATTCTGGGGTGTGTGTGTGTGTGTGTGTGTGTGTGTGTGTGGTGGGAGCACGCAGGCAAGCGATATCTTGTGCTGCTCACTGAAGCATAGCTCCCCTTTCAACTGTATGCCACTGCATTTTGGAGCTGTCATAGACAGCTCGAGCAGGCATTGGAGAACTGCGGCCGCGCCTGAAAACACACTGACTGAATTGGAAGAGGGCTGCCACACCTCCGAAAACTTGGATGATAGCACTATGTTTCTTGCACATGCGTGCAAGCAAACATAAAAAGGACTGCTCAGCAGTGAAGAGTCTGCAACCCAAATCAATGGGCATTTGGAATACAGGCATTTCAGATAGCCCTCTACTGCCAGAACTGATCTTCCACCACAAACATGGCTGCTACCTTTACAACATAAAAAAAAAACTTCAACTGGGCCCTAAATATAAAACTACTTTAAATAAAAAATAAAACAAATTAATTAAATGCTGTTTCCCTGATTATCACACACTCCTTACATACATGAACAAATTAGATACAATAACTATTGTTTATAGTTTTTACTACAACTATTTCTTTGCTGACAGTGAAAAATCCACTTTCTATTTTACCTGCTTATCAGAGAACTCTCTTCTTCTTGCCCTGACAGTGAAATAACTGAGTCTTTGGCTGAAACAAAGGCCTTTGTTGTCTGTGCGTACAGTGTGTTGGGAGAGAAACATTCTACCAGTGGAACTGAGCAGAATTTTGAATCCATGTATTCCATGGTAAACATTCTGTGATAAACATTCCATATTTTGAATGTGGAGAAAAACAGAAAAAAAAACAGGAAGAAGAAAGTAGGCAACAATACAATGACATCATCAATGACATCACTTGCAGTGGGCGGAAGGATTATTTTATCACAAATGCACAAAGTAAATCTATTTTTCTACATATAAGAAACAATTACTCAAGTAAGTATGTTTCTTTTAATGGAGCCTTGTTGTATTCTGACTATTGCAGTTAGCCCCAGCACTCAAACTGCCCCGGAGAGAAGAGGGTTAATTTTCTATGCAGAGCATAGAACATTGAGCTTGAGCTCGGTTCAAACCTCTGTCTGCTGCACTTAGAAGCACAACCGTCAGATTCTTACAAGCTAATACTAACTAATTACTATGTGGAAACTGTAAAATTTTTACTAGCGAAATGGCAACCAAATATTTTGGATCCCCAAAAGACTCAAGTCAAGAAATCCAAAATCAGAAACCAGGTAGTGAACAACTTAAGACTGTTAAATTAATAATATAACTCACTCCCCCTCTCTAAAAGGAGGGAGTGCCCAAATGCTCCCTGGGGTGCAGCACTGCACCCGCCAGACCACTTCCCAAAAACAGGTTCTGAGTGGGGAAGCAGGGAGGGAGGTCAGAATACAGCAAGACTCCATTAGAAGAAACATAATTCCTAAGGTGAGTCATTTTTTTCTTCAAACCACATAAAGTCTTGCTGTATTCTGTCTATTGCAGACTACCAAGCAGTACCTCCATGGAGGAGGGAATCGAGCCTACCTTGGGAATAGGCTCTGCAGTACTGCTGTACCAAACTGAGGATCACTCCTAGCCTGGATGTCCAGGGAGTAATGTTTGGTAAATGTATGGACTGTTTTCCAGGTGGCTGCTTTATATATCTCTAGCAAAGGAATATCCCTGGCCGCAGCCAGGGAAGCACCTGTACCTCTAGCCGAATGAACCCTCAGACCTGAGGGAGGTATTTTGCTTAGTTTCTCATAGCAGAATTGAATACAAGAAACAATCCACCTGGCAATAGTACTCTTAGTGGCAGGTTTGCCCTTCCCCACTTCCCCATAAGTGAGAAACAACTGGAGGGAGTCAAACCTGTGAGCCTTAGTATGCTCAATGTAGTAACTAAGGGCTCTTTTAACATCCAAACTGTTCAAACTTCTTTCTCCTGAAGAAGAATGATCAGTGAAGAGCACAGGGAGAGACAGAGATTGGTTCAGATGAAAATCTGAAACCACTTTTGGTAAAAACCTCCTGTTAGTTCTAAGGTCCACCTTATCTCTATGGAATGAGATTAAATCAGGCTCCACTGACAGAGTTTGCAATTCACTGATACACCTGGCAGAGGTAATAGCTACCAGGAACACAGTTTTCCAAGACAAGTACTTAAGCTCTGCTGAAGACAAAGGCTCAAAAGTGGGTTGCATAAGCTGAGCAATGCAAACATTAAGATCCCAAGCAGGAGTACGATCCCTAAAGGGGGGATTGGTATGAAGCAATCCCTTGAAAAATTTACAGACTACAGAGTGAGATGACAGTGAGGAAGGCTTTCCCACTGACAGAAAAGCAGAAACAGCTGACAAGTGTACTTTGAGAGTAGCTGGTCTGAGGCCTGTGCCATTAAGATGGACCATATAATCCAGAACTGTAGACAATTCAGCAGTGTCTGGGGATATATGCTTCTTGGACCACCAAATGCTGAATCTTTTCCATTTGGACTTATAAGTTTTTCTGGTGGCAGGCTTTCGAGAGGCTTTGAGAATATCCAGGGCCCCCAGGACAGATGCAAATATGCATACTCTAACTCTTCAAGAGCCATGCCTTGAAATTGAAAGACCGAAGATTGGGGTACCAAATCCTCCCCTCAGAAGAGGTTAACAGGTTGTAATTCCTGGGAAGAGACAGGGGAAGATAGACTGCTAGGGACAGCAACAGGGGGTACCAAGGCTGCCTGGCCCAGTCTGGAGCAGTCAGAATCACTTTGCAGGGTTGTGACCTTATCTTGACCAGAACCTTGAATAGTAGAGGAAAATGAGGGAAGGCATATAGAAATTTCGCCTCCCAGTTCAAGATCAGAGCATCCAGAGGGACTGAGCCCAAGACTGGGTGTCTGCAGCCCCAGACAATCACCAACTTCCTCTGTTTTGTTGCAAAGAGATCTATCTCTGGAGTGCCCCACCTTGAAAAAATCACTTTCAACACCGGAGGGTTCAGGGACCATTTGTGATTGCCCTGGGAGATCCTGCTCAATGCATCTGCTAGCACATTGTCCTTTCCTGGAAGGTGGACTGCTATCGGAGAGGTCTGCAGAGAATAAGCTAGGGACCACAATTTCATGGCTTCCGTGCACAAGGCCATGGACTGAGTGCCTCCCTGCTTGTTGATGTACCACATGGTGGTGGTGTTGTCTGTTCTGATCTGAACCACCTTGTTCTGCGCCGACTGAGAGAAAGCTTGCAAGGCCAGAAAGACCACCCTGAGTTCCAAGAGATTGATATGAAGAAGGGATTCCTGAGGGGACCACAGTCCCTGAGCTGTGAGAGCCCCCAGATGGGCTCCCCACCCCAATAGAGAAGCATCCTTAGTTAAGACCACAGAGTGAGACTGAGTGATGAATGGGACTCCTTGTCTGAGGTTGCCCTGATCCTGCCACCATTGGAGAGCCTGGATCAGAGTCTGAGTCACTGGAACTAGTTTGGTTAGAGAATCTTTCTTCTGAGACCAAAAGGCCCTCAGGTGAAACTGAATGTCCCTCATCTGAAATCTGGCCCCTTGGACAACTGCTGCAGAAGCTGCTATGTGGCCCAGAAGCTGAAGGAAGTGCCTTGCTGGCCAAGAGACCAGAAGGTGGAATGAAGAAGCTAGCTCTACAATAGCCCTTGCCCTTTCAAGGGGAAGAGAAGCCCTTGCTTTGACTGTATCCAACTCTGCACCTATGAAGGTGAGGAGCTGTACAGGCTCGAGAACTGACTTGGGAAAATTGAGAAGGAATCCTAGGGAAGTGAGCACTTGCTGAGTCACTAGCAGGTCTGACTTGACTTGGTCTGGGGACTGACCCACAATGAGCCAGTCATCCAGGTATGGAAATATGAAAATATTCTTCCTTCTTAAAAAGGCCACTACTACTGCTAGGCATTTTGTGAATACCCTTGGAGCCGATGTCAGGCCGAAGGGCAAAGCTTTGAATTGATAATGGCCTGAAGGTAATTTGAACCTGAGGTACTTTCTGTGGGAGCACCTGATGGCAATGTGAAAGTAGGCATCTTTTAAGTCCAGGGAGGCTAGCCAGTCCCCTGGCTTTAGAGAGGGAAGGATTATTCCCAGAGTCACCATTTTGAATTTTGGTTTTAAAAGATGTTTGTTCAGGTATCTTAAGTCTAGGATGGGTCGCCACTCCCCTGTCTTTTTTGGGGTAAGGAAGTACCTGGAGTACAGACCTTTGCCCCTGTACAATGTAGGAACTCTCTCTACAGCCTTTAGAGCCAGTAGAGATGAAACCTCTGCCTCTAAGGCAATGGTTTTGGAGATGCTTGCAGGTGGAAAAGATCTGGCCTGCAGCTTTGGAAATTTCTTAAAGCTGAGAACCAGCCCCTGGCTTACCACCTCCAGGACCCACTTGTCTAAGGTAACAAACATCCAGTCCTGGACGAAGTAAGCCAGCCTGCCTCCTACAGGAATGGGGGAGTCGACCCGGGCTGACACATCAGGGTGTCTGCTTGGCAGGAGCCCTAGGTTGAGGGTGGATGCAGCCCTGCTCATCCCCCTTCTGCCTCTCCCTCTGAAGAACCCCCTCTGAGGAAAAGGAGAAGAGGCCTGTGCTTGGTAGAAAGGCCTATGAAAAGGCTTGCCTATGCCCCTAGCTTGCTGCCTTTGAGGAGTTGCCTGCCTTTCCTTGGCCTGTGCACTCCTATAGGTGGTCCTATACTTATCCATCTTTTTCACGTACTTCTCTGTCTGCTCCCCAAACAGAGAATTACCCACCACAGGGAAATCCATGGCCTTAGCCTTGGTGTCCTGTGAGAGACTAGTACATCTGAGCCAAGCCATTCTCCGAAGAGCCACAGATGTAGCCATGACTCTAGGTGACGCATCATTGGAGTCCACAGCAACATGGAACTGTACCTTAGAGGCCTCAATCCCATCAGCAGCCACCCCCTCCAGCTCTGAGGCTAGCTGGGGGGAGGCCTGCTTAGCCAGTGCCAGTACAGTGTCCCACCTGAACTTCTGGTACCTGGCTGCATAGGCCATATAATTAGCCTGCCTGAGTCCCAAGATGGATGCCATGTACTGTTTCTTTGCCATGGCATCCAGCTTCCTAGAGTCTTTATCTGGTGGTGGTGGGGGGGTGAAGCCAAGGGTATATTAGCCTTATCACAGTTTTGTTTCCCAAAAGACTTATGAAGGGGAATAGACAGTCTGTTGGACTCTGGGATGTCTATCGTCTCCACATAATCAGGTTCCTCTTGTTCCTCCACGGATTCCTCCACAGGGAGCTGGAGGGTTTCTGCTACTTTCCTATAACACATGTAGTGGGAAGGGGACTCAGGAAGCCTAGGAGGGAAAACACCAGAAGGCCTGTCTGGGGAGATGTCCGGTTCAATGTACTCATCCAGACCTTCCCCACCATCGTCATCATCATCATCATCATCATCATAATCTTCATCCCCCTCCAAATCCAGTTCACAAAAATCTTCAGAGGCATAACCTTGAACCTGAGGAACCGAACCGAGCACCTACCAGAAGGTGCCGGATCAGATGGAACCGGGAGAAGCAATTCTACAATCCTTATCACTTTGGCAATCACTTCAGCGGTCGGAAAATGGGTCTCTGGATCTGAACCGGACGATTTTTCTTTTCTTTGTCTTTTTGTAGGAACTGATCCCTCAGATTCGGCTCTCCTCTTGCTCGAAGAAGTATCGCCTTGGTCAGAGGACACTCCCTCAGGTTCGGTCGGAATCGAACCGGGCTGGCCATCCAGGTCAGCAGACTTCATGGCCTCTGTATCCCTAAGCCTACCTAATCTTTTTTCCAGGGTAGACTTAGGGAACTTTTTACAGATTTGGCAGTCTGAATCGAGGTGGTTAAATCCCAGACAACAAACACAGGTGGTATGGGGATCAGCCTTAGCAAAGACCTCCCCACACACACACACACTGCAGTGTTGAAACCCAGTGGGCCCGATTTTTCTTTTGGGTTTCTTAGACATAGCCATCCTAACTACAAATGTACCATTTTTATGGCAAACAACCAGGCAAGACACCCTTATCGGTTTTTAACCATGTCACGGGTATTGGAAAAAACCACAAGAAAATTTGTTTTTTTTTTTTTAAACCGATAAGGACTGGTAACCACACTCTAATGTAATTCGCTAAACGGCTGGTTCAGCCGAACCAGTTGAAAATCAATTTTTACAATTTCCACAAGTTTACTATGTCTAGTTCACTACCTAGTACTTACTGTACAACAGACAGGAATCTGAATCGAAACTTGCGAAAAAATAATCGATAAAACTGAAGACTTTAACAGACTTTTGAACTGCGAGCAAAGGAGAAATCTCCGGAGCAACCGTTCAGTTAGGCGGAGTAAAGAATCTGATGGTTGTACTTCTAAGTGCAGCAGACAGAGGTTTGAATGGATCTCGAGCTCAATGTTCTATACTCTGCATAGAAAAATAACCCTCTGCTCTCCGGGGCAGTTTGAGTGCTGGGGCTAACTGGAATAGTCAGAATACAGCAAGACTTCTTGTGGTTTAAAACATGCTTTCCCAACAGTCAAAAGTGAAAAAAAAAAGGAGTCAATTTTATAAGCACAATAAGGCACTCAGGGGTGTGTGTAAACCATATTTTACAGCATGACCAGCAGCTGAAGTCACTTGGCCGTTGGTCTTGTGCCTTACTACGCCCCTGGCCATGCTGTAAAATATGGTTTACACACACCCCTTTATGTCTTATTGCTTACATATCACAGTTTTCAGTTTTTTCTAATCAAAACTGTGATTTTTGTTTCTAACTATATAACACAAGGCTGTTTAATGAATATAAAATAAATCAAAATGTTGTTCATTCACAGAAAGTTTGTCTGATGTAGCACTCATCAATACATTCATGTAAGAACATTTTTTTTTTATGTCAGATTGACAGATGCCTGTCACACTCTGCTACAGTATTTCAAGCACATGTACTGTCTGAAGTTACAAATTTCAGTTCTTTGGTGGTTTCTGTGTAAAAATACATCATGCATGTTTATAACTAGAAACACTATATGGCATCCTGATGCATCGTGTCTCTGCCCCACAGTTGAGGCAGCTCCAGTCTTTTGGCACCTGTCCCGTGCCTCACAAGCCCCCTGCCTTTTGCTCAACATTTGAGGTTACTGCACCCTGCTGCCCACTGTCTTCTCCCATACAGTCAGGGATTGTGAATCCTGCTGTCTCCATCCCCTGCCTAAAGAATTAGGCCTGCTGCACCCTGCTGTCCCCTGCCCTGCACCCTTCTGCCCTCTCTTCCCCACCCTCAAAGTTAGGGATGCTGCACCGGTTGCCCCTGTTCCTGTCGCCAAAGTCAAGTCTAATGTGCTGAGCTAAGCCCTAGACTACCAGGTTCCCTGCCTCCACAGCTCTGGTTGCTGCACAATGCTGCCCTAGCTACCAGAGGTGGGGCTTGTGCTGCACCCTGCTGTCATCTTTCATTGCCCCAAATGGGCAGAGCTGCTGCACCATATGTACCCCATCTCACAGTCCATGATGCTGTACCCTGATTCCCCCTGTGTCCTGTCCAACAGTCCTGGCTTCTGCACCATGTTGTCCTCTATCCCCTGTCACCACAGACAGGACTGCTGCACCATGCTCCCTTCTGTGCAGTTGGGGTTGCTGTGGCCTGCGGTGTCCTAGATCCCCATGCCTCTATAGTTACAGCTGTTGCACCATGCTGCCACTTGCCACAAGATTCTGGGGATTTTCTGCACCCTGTTGCATGCCTCCACAGTTGAGGCAGTTGAACCCTGCTGTCCCCCTGCCACCAGAGTCAGATCCTTTGCTACACCCTGCTGAGACAGAAACAGGGGGCAACAGGTGCAGTGTCTCTGACTGTAAGGGTGGGAGATAGCGGGCAGTAAGGTACAGCAACCCCAACTTTTTGGGAAGGGTGCAGCACAAGAGTAAGGGCATTTGCTGTACCCTGTGACTGGCCTGTGGAGGCAAGGGACTCTGTGGTGCAGCAGGGCATAGTGGTTGCAAAGGACAGAGGACAGCATGGTGCAGAAGCCTTGACTGTGGGTCAAGACACAGGTGGGCATCAGGGCACAGCAGCCCTGACAATGACACAGGGTGCACATTGTGTAGCATTCCAGTCCATTTGGGACAATGGAAGTGCATAGCAGGATTCAACAGCCCCAACTGTGGAGGCAGGGGGCATGAGACTCTAGGGTGTAGCACAAACACAGCAGCCCTGACTGTGGAGATAGGAACAGGGGGCACCCTAAAATAGACAAGCATACAGCAAATGTATTTCATTTTCATCCTCAGGGTGAACGGCGGTCCCACAGAAACAAAGAGCGAAAGGAATGGGGGGCATCCACCCCAGACAGGGCTCACCCTGTCACATGAACCACACTGTATTGTGATCACTTGTGTCCAGGTGACTTCCCACTCTGACATCTGCCATATTGTCTCTATTTGTAAGTGCCAGAGTCAGTATAGCCCCATTATGAGTAGGTTCACAGTCTAGTTATCTGAGGAATGCACCCTGTAGAGAGTCCAGGATGTCTCTGCTTCTAGTTGAAGCTGTAGATCAGGGAATCCAGTCCACATCCAGCATGTTGAATTCCCCCATGAGCATCATTTCCCCCTTTTCTGTCATTTTGCCAATGTCTTCCACCAGTTCCCTATCCAGCTTCTACCCCTGTGATGGAGGTCTGTATATCACACCAATGCAAATGGTGGAACCATTTCCCTTATCCAGGGTGACCCACAGTACTACTTCCCCCTCCTGTATTCACTGTATCTCTGTTGCCTTAATGCTTTATCTTACTTATAGCAACACACATTCTCTTTTTTACCCTCCCTGTCCTTTCTAAACAGATTACAGCCTGGTATGGCCATGTCCCAATTGTGGTTTTTATTATACTATGACTTATTAATGGCCGCTTTATCTAGGCCAGCCTCTGCTGTAAGTGCCTCAAGGTCTGGAATCTTATGTCCTAGACTTCTAGCATTTGTGCACATGATCTTCCAGATTTTATTACCATTCTGATAATTTCTGTTTGTTTCTTTTTTTGCCTTTCCTCTTTACCGACTCTGCCGCTGGTGCTTCTATTCTTAGCCTTTGAGGATGGCTGCTTTTGTCTTACTGATGTCTTCCTCCACCCCCCTCAGCTAGCTTAAATGTTGAAGTACCATTTAAACTTTCCACCAAGGACTGCAGTCCCCCTCTTAGATGGATGTAGGCCATCTCTCTTGTATAGATAGTTATCCTCCAAGGTAGTACCCCAGTCCCCAATGTAGCCAAATCCTTCCTTTTTACACCATTCCCTCAACCAAGAGTTAAAGGTATTGTTGCAAAAAAACTTTCCTCTTTTCTGTCATAGAAAGGTAACACTTCTGCAAAAGCCACTGAATGTGCTACTTGCTTAAGATGACTCTCCAGCTTCTTAAACCCCCACTGTACTATCCCAGCACCATCCGTAGCTAGGTCATTAATCCCCAGAAAATGGCATCCAGATCTATCTCCCTTCCTGCTGCCCTAACAATCCTAACTATTCTCTTCCCATCCCTCCTGGCCATGGTACCTGGTAGGCACTTAACTTCCCTCCCTCTCCCCCTTCCCTATTCCCAGATTTATCCTTCTCACAATAGAGTTCCCCACCAGAAGTTGTTTACTTTTCCTTTGGGGTCCTCCACCACCCTCCCTAGGGTCTCCATGAGAGATGATCACCACATTCTCACCGGACTCACCTATGGGTGCCTTGTCCTGGCTATCCCATCCAGTCAAAGTGGCATATGAATTGAACTGTGGAACTGGTTGTGGTATGTGCCTCTGGTCCATCTTCTCCACCCTTCTCAATCCCACCACAGTCCCTCTTGCCCTGTTCCTAGGTTCCCTCTGAGGTAGCAGTGTCAGACTTGGTGGCCCCTAGGTGAGGGAAGAAGTTACCTGCATCACAGCCAATTGGGACTAGCATCTAAAAAACCTTCTCCCTCAGCCTAGAGAGGTACATACAGACTGGGCAACACTTCAGCATCAAGAAGATTTCTGTGAATACTGCTGCCCCACAACTACTTACATTGCACCACTCCTAGCATTTTTAATTCCTACCCTTTGTTGCATCATTTAGGCAATATTTATTTTCCCTTCTCCTGATAGGGTGCTTGTAGTTTTCCTGTTTTTATGTTCTCCCTTTGTACACCTACCCAATATAGAGTGTTGACTTCTATAACCTGTATAGCTGTTCATTTACTATACAGTACCCTTATATGCCTTACCCCTGACAGCCCATTTCTTGTTTCTTCTCTTTTATGTTGTTTGTAAGTTTCTTGAGCATGTATCCTAAATGGACTTAACTCCTTTTTCCTGCTTAGGCTTACCCTTAACATTACACACTTGTCCAGTCAGTGAATGCAACAACAGGAGCAAACAGGCACCTTACCTTAGTTGCGGGTGGAGTCCCCCAACTTCCCTGCTTCCTACTGCTGATGCCTGGCAACACCGAAGAAGCCACACCTTCACTGTTCCAATCAGTCACTGGACATGAACATCTGGGACATGTTATATCTGCTGCCTCATATACTCTACAGTAGACCTGCCCACTAGAATGCTAGGCCCAAGCACACTGGTACACTAATCAAGCTCCACCCTTCCTCACATTCCTTGCTCCCAATTGGAGCACAGCCAAAACAGGTGCAGAGTCACAGACCAGGAAGCCTGCCATAGATAGGGTTACCACCTGTCCCGATTTTCGCAGGACAGTCCTAATTTGGGCAGCTGTGTCCTGAAAAATAATATGAAAAATACTACATGCCCTGACATTATAGTAGAAAAATAATATTTTCTGTCTTTCCTCTAAATGTTGCAAAAAACTACAATATCTTCACTAAAATAGCTTAAATGCAGATAAACATTGGGAACAACTAAAACAAACTACAACACTTAGTCTTATTTCTGATTATTTAGAGAAAATAAGTGTGTTGCATTGGTCAAGATTACATATTGTCCTGTGAAAAATCATGTTTCAGTAAGAAATGTCCCACTTTGGACTTCTTAAAAGGTGGTAACCAAATGGCCCCCAGATGACACACAGCAGGCTCCATTCCCCGATGTTTCATTCCCTGGCAGGCTACACCCTTGGGGCCCGACTGGCCCTCCACTCACTCCAGCAGCTCACAGTCATGGTTTACAGCTGACATGATTTGGAACATGGCAGCAGTGATTCAAAAACTGCCCATTCCTGTTCCACATGAGCTCCGCACCCTCCTCACATTCCTTGCTCCTGGTTGGAGCCCAGCCAAAACAAGGGATATGATGTGGAACTGCATAATTCCTTCACCATAGTGGTGGGATGTTACAGCCAAGAATAGGCACCTGTCGCAGTGGAAAGGCAGGAAGCGGGGGTCCTCAGAAGTGGAGGCACCAAGGAGGGAGGAAAAGGCCTCCATCCAAGGAGGAAGCACCTGCTGGTTGGGGACTCTATTGTTAGGGGGATAGACTTGGGAGAGGGGGGAGGAAGGGAGAGGGAGGTGAAGTGCTTGAGAGATGCTTTGGCTTGGAAGGATGGAGATGGTATCCAGGGGATCACTCGGGCAGCAGGAGATGGAAGTGAGACAGATGTCATTATCCACCTAGGGACAAATGACTTGGTAAGGGATAGGATAGGGGTAGTGCAGAGAAACTTTAGGGAGGTGGGGAGGAACCTTAAGCAGGTAGCATGCACAGGTGTTTGAATGGCTGAGGTGTTACTTGTGTACAGCTGGTGAGATGCACAGGTACTCCGTATGAGGGTATTTAATCACTTGTTGAAGGCGTGGTGCATGGAAGAGGGCCTTGGGTGGATTGGGGTCTGGGAGCTAGTCTGGAAGAATATAGGCCTCTATAAGGGAGATGGCCTACATCCTTCTAGGAAGGGGAATGCAGTCCTTGCAAGGGAGGTTTAAATGCTACTTGGATGAGCATTTAAACTAGCCAGAGGAGGAGGCAGTAAAACAAAGGGAGGCAAAAACTGTCTCCCCAGGATGAAGGAACAGCAGGAAGGGAGGGCCCAGGGTGAGAAAACTCCCTTAGGGCAGGAGCAAAGAAAAGCAAGATGATAAGACAGATGAAAAGGGGTAAAATTCAGGTAAGAGGATAAAGGACTGATGGAGATGAGGAGTAAAGAAATTAAAAAGGTAGGAGGAAAGTCAGTGGGAGCTGCAGGGAAAAACACAGTCAAGAATGGGAGGGGGAAGCAGGGCAGCAGGCAGGGGGGAAGAAAGGTGTGGAGAGTGATGTGCACAAATGAAAGAAGTCTTGGAAACAAAACTCTAGACCTGGAAGCCATCATGGGAGAGGCTACCCTGGATTTAATGCCCATTACAGAGTCAAGGTGCACTAAGCACCATGACTGGGCTATGGCCATACCAGGCTACTCTATGTTCAGGAGAGACAGGGCAGGTGGGGGGGGGGGATGGGAGGAGGGGTTCTTTTTATATGTGAGGGAGGGAATCAAGGCCATGGAGGTACAGGGGCATCAGGATGAAACAGAAAGTCTGGAGTTGCTGTGGATCAACCTGGAGAGAGACTGTGGAGCCACTGTCCACACCAGGGTAGCATGCAGGCCTCCAGCACAGGGAGAGGAGATGGATACAGCACTTGAGGAAGCCATCATCACAATGGCAAGTAAGGGGAAGGTGCTGCTAGTTAGTGACTTCAGTCTGCGGGATGTGGAGTGGAGCCTTCCAACTTCAGCATTCACAAACATTGGGGCCATCTTTGACTCCCTACATGGGACTTTTTTGAGGTAGCTAGTCAAAAAGCACCCTAGGAGTGGGGCAGTGCTGGACCTGGTGTTTACAAACAGTGACAGTGTTGCAGACATCACCGTGGGCAGTCTCCAGGGTAGTGTGGTTACTGTACCGTGTCGTTTAACATTAAGACAGAAACAGAGGCTAACCACATGAGACGAGGGTCCTGGATTTTAGGAGGGTGGATTTTAAAGAAATTGGGGACTGCCTCAGATCTACCTCAGAGGGGGGATTGCCAGGGAACGGTGGAGGCACAGTGGGCAAAAATAAGACAGAGCATAACTAAAGCACCTGTGTAAAGGAGATGAGTGAAAACAGAAGGAAAAACACACATTAAGGTTCTCTTAGGAAGTGGCAGAGGTGGTGAAAGCAAAAAGAGTTGCATTCACGGGGTATAAAGAAACACAGAGGGAGGATGACCGGGAGGCATACCTAGTAAAGCAGAGGAAAGCAGGCAAGGCAGTGAGGGGAGAAAAGTCACAGACAGAGGAAAGAATCACCAAGGGGGTCACTAAGGGAGATCAGACTTTCTTTAGATGCACATGTGAGAAGGAAAAAGCAAGGGGAAGGATAGTGAGGATTAGAAGGGTAGAGAGGGAAGACTACATAGAAGAAGACCAAGATAGAGCAGACATCCTGAGCAGGTACTTCTGCTCAGTTTTCATGGTGGGAGGATGGGGTGGACCACCGGGGAGTAGCAGAAACAAGGTGGGGGAAGGGGATGGAGACAAGTCCATTTTGGAAGAAAGAGTCCAGAAGGAACTTGCAGCTGTGAAGATGGACAAAGCTATTGGACTGGACAGAATACATCCAAGGATTCTAAAGAAACTCAGGGAGGTGCTAGCTGCCCCACTGACAGCCTTGTTCAACAGCTTACTGGAAACAGGCATGGTTCTGGAGGATTGGAGAAGAGCGGACATTGTCCCTGTACATAATGGTGGCAGAAGGTAGAAAGCTAACAATTATAGGTCAGTCAATCTGACATCAGTGGTGGGAAAATTAATGGAAACTCTGCTTAAGGAAACACTGTTAGAGTATCTTGATTCCTGTGGGCAACAAGAAAACAGGCAGCATGGATTCCGGGGAGGAGGAGCATGCCAACGAATCTGATAGATTTCTTTGACTGGGTGATCAGGGAAATCGGTCACGGAAGGCAGTGGGCGTGGCCTATCTGGACTTCAACAAGGTCTTTGACACTGTGCCACACAGGAGGCTGATAAAGAAATTGAGCAGCCAGGGTGGAATTGAAAGTGGTGAACTGGGTTAGAAATTGGTGAATGAATAGATAGGAGACAGAGGGTGATGGTGAAAGGCACTCACTGGAATGATGGAGGACAGATCAGTGGGGTGCTACAGGGCTCAGTACTGGTACTGGTCTTCTTCAATATTTTTGAAAGTGACATTGCTGAGAAATTGGAAGGGAAGGTATGTCTTTTTGCAGATAATACCAAAATCTGCCATAGGGTAGACACTCAGGAGAGGGCGAAGAGAATGAGCAGTGGTCTGGTGAAACTCAAGGACTGGTCTAAAGCATGGCAGCTGGGGTTCAATGCAAAAAAGTGCAAGATCATGCACCTAGGGCATAGGAATCCAGGCGCTGAGTATATTAATGGGGAGGTATGGACAGTCACTAAACAAGAAAAAGACCTGGGGGGTTATCATATCTTATGATCTCAAGGGGGCAGGGCAATGTGACAAAGCAGTGGATAGGGCTAGAGGGATACTGAAGTGCACAGGGAGGGGTATATTCATCAGGAAAAGGGAGGTGTTTTTTGCTGCTGTATTGTTCACTGGTGAGACTCCACCTGGAATACTGTGTCCAGTTTTGGAGGCTGTACCTCAGAAAGGACATACACAGAATAAAGGCAGTCCAGAGGAGGGCAACTAAAATGCTGCTGGGGTTGCATGAGAAGCACTATGAAGAGAGAGAGAGAGACTGAGGGATCTCAGAGGTGACATGATAGAGACCTACAACTACCTCACAGGGGTAAAAAGGGTGCAGGAGGAAAGTCTCTTTCAAAGAGAAGGAGCACCAGGATCAGGGGGCATGCGATGAAGCTGGGGGTGTAAGAGGGATTTTAGGAAATATTTCTTCACTAAAAGGGTGGCAGATGCCTGCAACAGACTACCAGCAGGAGTGATAGAGGCAAAAACAGTGGGGTGCTTCAAGCATACGTGGTATAGACATAGGTGTATTTTAAAACAGGCAAGGAGAAGGGAAGGTAACCGGAGACCTATTAGGGTCAGCATAGACAGATTAGGCAGGGGATATCTGGGCAGACTAGATGGGCCAAATGGCCCTTTTCTACCAATACATTCTATGTTTTTGTGATCCAAGATGGATGTTCAGCACTGCCCCTGCCATATTATGACTGACACACTGTACTTGGGACTCAGAGCCAGGCCATGAGCATGGTATGCTGCACATCTTACTGTTATGCCATCAAGCATGCTCTCACAAATTCACCTTTAAACATGCTTTTCTAAGAAGTTTAGTGCTGTTTAGACCATCTTATAGTGAGAGCCCTAAAATAATCCTTGAATATATGTTTTATATTATTTGTTTTTTTCAAGCTTGCATTTTAACTTTGGGATATCTTGATAAGTAGGCAGTATTTATTAGCATTGTCTTGGGATCTAATGTCTATTAAAGTGCTCATGCCATCAGTTGGAAAATGCAGTACTCCCTGACTCCTTCCTAACAACAGCCGTCAGTGTAGTGTTTACATCAACCAACATGGGTTTTTTCTCTTCAACTTAAAAAGTATAAAAAAAAGTCTAGTTATAGTTTAGCACTTACAGTGCAAAGTACTGAGACTAAAAACTTCACATCTCTAATAGTTAATGGGAGGACATGTGCTTTATTAAGTAGATCTAAAAAAAGACTGTACCAAAGAATGCAAGGGTTCATGTCATATATCACTGACATTTTCTTTCAACAGAGAAAAGAAACAAGAGTGCATTATTGTGCTCAAGTCTAACCCATATCTCATTTCATGTCGAGTCAGCTATACGTATATAATATATACTCTTAAATCTTGCAAGGGATTGTTTTGAATTCCACGTTGCACATAATGTGTAACCTAACCTCAACAGTGTACGATGTTTAACTCTTCACTTACACAAATGAAAGATGTTCTCTTCCAAACAGAAATTCATATCCATCTCAAGCATACAGTACACTGTTTAAAAAGGCTGTGACGATTTGCAATAGTGTTTCCTCTCTTATTCTACCTATTGAACTGTTAGGATTACTCATGAAGATCATTTTGAAAGAACAATACCATGTACAATAAAATGAGCTGTATCATGTTTTTTTTTTTAATATGCTGTAGCTATAATTAAATACCAGTTGCCCAGAATCAAAATGTGGGTGTTGTAACTGTTCCTTAATCAATGATAACTTGCCTGAAACCTCTCTTACTGATTAATACAACATCATAATCTCTCAAAGGCCCATCTGTAGAGCATAAATCATCAATCTCAATACCACCAAACTGACAAAAAAATTCCTGAAAGGAGAAAAAAAAATTCTTACTGTTCATTTACCTATAATACCCATTACTCAATGCACAAAACAGGTGATCTGATACCTTTTATCAGACCAACAAAAGATTCACAGAATGTTTTAAGCTTTTGGATTACACATACTGTATTCTATGTAATCTAAAAGTTTAAAAACATTCTGTGAATCTTTAGTTACTACCACAATAAAAGGTATCAAATCACCTATTTTGTGCATTTTTTTATTGTACAAGGACCAGCATGGCAACAAACATTTCTATATAGAATATTTACTGAACCATAACTCCTTCTTTCGATCAAGATCTTATTTTCAAGAGGATCTAGGAAAGACAGCAGGGTGTAAGTGGAGAACAAAGGGACCTAAGATTTTGTTTCTATGTGTGGTACATAGCTCAGTGCTTGTGATACATAGGACTGAATGATACGGTTAGTGCTTAGATACATTTGAGCTAGAACAGAACTTAGGACAGTGCTTGCAGGATGTGGGAGCTGGATGGTATGGTTAGTGCTTAGATACTTTAGCACTGGATATGGACATAGGTCAGCAGTGGTACACAGGAACTGAATCAGATATGACTGGTGCAAGATACTTTGAATTGAATGAGCTATAGTAGCTGGAGAACTTGATGTTTTGGCCTTTCTCTGTATCCCACCTTAGGCCGGATGCTTAGTTGAGGGTCAAATAGAAGGCCCAAAAAGAAAAGTAATAGCTAGATGATTACCTCCTCCAACTCCGGAGAGTGTGGCCAGTAGCATGCAAGAGACGAAACCCTCCCCCCTTGGGGGGAAACCTCCGCAGACCCAAGGCTACTGACCTGCCGCTCCTCTGGGCATACTAAAGGAGAGTAATCCTAATAAACTTAAAGAAATAAATCATTGAATAATCCAAACCTCGAGTCTTGCTTGAAGAGTAGATCTTGAGGTGATTATGAGTAGAACCTTGTAGATGAAGAATGGATGAGAAGTGTCCATGAAGAAAGCCAAGTAGCAAATCTAGTTAGCGAATCCTAGTCCAACATCCATAGGAGTATAGGTTGAGTATGTTTCATAAGGCACGTTCGGTCAATTGTAGAGAGCAGAATTATGTCTTGGAATGGCTGTAATAAATTGAAGTGGACAATCCTGGAGTTTGCAGGAAAAAGTCATTTCAGGGGACTGGGATGATACGTGGACTGCTAGGTCTCTTTTTCGAGGCAGAAGAAGATGACTGTCCTTTGAATAATGAAATAGGAACAGAGGTAGGATCCTCAGCTGCAGAGGATCTGAGGCAGACAGCGGTTAACTGTATAGGCATGCTTGCTTGACAACTAAATATGAGTCCATTAGGGGTGGCAGCAATAGACAATACTAACCCCCCACATGGGCTAGCAGGAGGGGCTGGACCTCCATGTCGGTCAGCCAGAGATATGAGTGGTGAATGAAATTCGAGCTAGGCCTCCACATAGGCTAGCAGGACCGGCTGAACCTCCACATAGGTCAGCCTAAGGGGAGTAGGGAACATGAGTCGAACTAGGCCTCCACGTAGGCTAGCAGGACTGGCTGGACCTCCATGTAGATCAGCCTAAGGAATGATAGATGATAATAAATATCAAGCTAGGCCTCCATGTAGGCAAGCAGGACCAGCTGGACCTCCATGTAGGTCAGCCTAAGGAAAGATAGATAATTAATATCAAGCTAGGCATCCATGTAGGCTAGCAGGACCAGCTGGACCTCCACGTAGGTCAGCCTAAGGAGTGGTAGGATAGTGAATATGGAGCTAACCCTCCATGTAGGCTAGCAAGAGTGGCTGGACCTCCATGTAGGTCAGCCTGAGAAGGGGCTAACAGAGAAGCAGTACCTCCACGTAGGTCCATCTGGGAAAGAGGGGAACTGGCCAGCCATCACGTCAGCTGGACGACTGCAAATAAGGATGGCTAGAGGAAGGAAACTCTGCACAATGGATCCAAGGAAGCAATGGGCCTTAATACAATGGAGGATGTCCAATCATAGAGCTGCAAGGTGAAAGTCTGAAACATGAATCGATATCCTGGCTGTAGAAAAAGGTATCTGTTAGCAAGGAGTATAGTAGAAATATCCCAGGAAAGAAGCTGGCACTGTAGAAATCCACTGAGCTGACAGGAAAATTTCAGAAGCAGGGGAATCATAACTTTATGGAATGATAGCCAGAGGAAAATGGCTGAGGAGTACAGAACTGATAGGAGGTATGGAAATAAAGTCACAGAACATGACCAATGGAATTACTGCAGGTCAGGGAGCGACTGAGGGCCATGGTGTAGTCGGGCTGAGCAGGCAAGGAGGAACTTGGTTTTGGTAAACTGTGTCATCCATGAAATGAGAAAGTGAGGATAATGGTCTGATACTCAGGCAAAAGGCGAATACTGAGGCAGGAAAGAAGTTTTGCTAGCTTGCTGTTCTTCGGTGGGCTAAAACAGGTGTGAAAGCACAAGGAGGAAATGAGGTAGTACTGTATCACTGACAGGTCAGATGGGCAGAATCTTTCCTAGGACAGACAGGCTGTAGGGTGAAGTAACAGGAAAGCAAATCCAGGGGGCTATCAACTGAAGGGCGAAGGCCTGGAAATAACGGCCTGAGGAGTAACCAAGGAGCAGGCAGGTAAATTGGTGAAAATGGACAGGTAGCAATACTGGAGGACTAGATGGATTCCAAGGGATGGTGGAAGGCAAGCTGAAGGAGGAGGGAAGCAGGGAGCGACCACATGGTCCAGCTGGCGGATGGCAGAATAGCGGTCTCCATAAGGCTGGATAGGAGAAGGTAAGCTAACGGGAGGGATGATGGAAAAGCAACGGTAGTATATGCCAGAGGTATAATGTAGCAATGTCAGGGTAAATCTTTTTCCACATCTTGAGAGTATGACATCCTGAGGATTCCTATGAAAATGAGCTTTGATGGACAGGCTGTGCAGGGTTGAGGGAGCAGTGTACAAAGGTCTGGAGTACTAGAAATGATGGAGATCAACCATAATAGCTTTATTATCCAACTGAACATTCTATAGACGTTGGTGAGTCAGAGCAGTCGTATCTATATAAGCGTAAATCAAAACTAATGTATCACAGGCAATGGCCTGTAAGCAATGACTGTAAAAAGGCTGCACGAGGTTATGGCTGGAAGCAGTGCTATGGGTTGAGCCCATTTGGATGAGAAGTAACTGATCTGCAGATGCTCACCTCACCAGAGCAGTGTCTGGTCATCCATAAGATTACAGTGCTGCCCAAACAGGAGCAGCTGAGCGAGACGTCAAAGGTAAATAAAGACTGAATGCCTTCAACTGGCCGCTGCAATGGTGAGCAGCAGGTCGGCTGTCTGAGAACAGCGACTAGTTAGGGGGAACAGTCAGATCTGGACACCAGGAAGCAGTGCATGATGACTGAAAATGACCAAAGATCTTGTTTTATTACACTTTTGTTATAAAAATCACTGATATTAAGTAACCCTCACTGTCCTTAACATTATGCTAGCAAAAGGGGCACTCAGACTTTAGAGTTGAATAAACAAACACATTTGGTTAAAAAGGCTGCACAAAGGCCTAGGAGTTAGTGCTAAGAAATCAGATCAGTACTGTTCACAGCACTTCACACATATGGACCCACAGCCACTGGTAATCTACTGACCAAAGGGCCCTTGGTCAAATGAAATAATACAAGTCACATTCGGGTGGTCAAAACAGAATCCTCTTGTAGCCACAGTGTGGTACATGAATGCCTGGGGGCATCATTATCAACACCCTTAGCGATGCCTGCAAACAGTTAAGTTCCTTTGTTTGAATTCTAGGGGAGGTCAAGTGTAAGCGTCAGCAGGACCGCAGCACGGAGAAGACACTGGGGAGCGAGCGGAGCTTGAACCTTGCAAGGCATATAGAGAAGCAGGTGAGGGACAGCCGAATAAGCCGGCAGACGGCATGACCAATGGAGAAAGAGAACGCCAGGAAAAGGGGTAGTAGTGCCAGCAAGGAGAGGTGATGGACAGAGCCAGAAAGCAGTGGCGACCTGCCGCAAGCCAGAAACAGGAGCAATTAGCGATGGAAATGGAGCAAGTGACGGAATACTGAGCGCGGCCGGCAGAAAGAAGGCCTCCCAAAAAAGAAGAGAAAGCATGGAGGCAGAGGGAGGTATGGGGCGTGGGAGGAGAAAGCAAAACAGGAGGGAGGGGACAAAGCAAGGCACGGTGGAGGGAGACAGGGCAGAGCAAAATGGAAACAACCAGGAAGGGGGGGGGGGCCGACCAGCTGTGCGCCAACAAAGCGAGTGCGACTCGCTCTAAGCAGAGCGGGCATTGCCTGGAGGGTTAAGAAGGGGATGGGAGAGGAGCTATATCCCCCATAGAACCACAGGCTACAGCCTTTCAAATGTGTAGCACTAATCTATTTACAGAACTACCCAATACATTATGCTAACGATTTAGTCTGAGATTGAGCCTGACAAAGTCAAACATGTGGAATGAAGCAGACACGATCAGGATTTTTTTTTTTAAATAAATTAAAAATAAACACAATCCACAACATTTTGTCTTTCAAAACACAAATTGGAGGCATGTGGAAGGTACAGCTCTCCCCAGTCTTAAAAGGACAAGCTGTTTTTTAAGTTTTTTTTAATATTATGTTTATTGAAGCATGACATAGTGTAAAACTTTAATGATACATAACATTTAGCACAATTTAAATGTCACCTTCAAAATATGATTACAATATACTCCTGCCTATTATATTTCTGATACAAATAGGAAAACAAATATTGTTGATCGACACTATGAGCACTCTCATAAATACATTTAGGAGGTGCTGACAGAGCAACACTATCCAGTCAGTGCTACCCCACCTTAGCCCAAATAAGGTTATCCTAACAGATGTGGGTCAAAAGTGCTATATCCTCACCAAACATCCCAGGCGAAAAATCACTGTCTGGTGGCCAATATCAAACAATCTGTGGTACAAAATATTGATCAAATTGCATACAATACATTACCCAACCCTGCCATTGGATGTGAAAGAGGGGAGATTTATTATGTAGAGCAGCTGTCAGTCGTTCAAGAGCGTATATCTCACACATGATTTTCTGCTAGGTTCCCACTGTGGGAGGCTTAAGCTGCATCCAGTGGTGAGTAATGGCCTTTCCGGCTGCTAAGAACTATGTGTATACTAGTGAGCATGGGGCTGGGGTGGGGATAGAGAGCCCTTGAGGGGGAATCAATAACAAAACCATAGTGGGGGAGACTAAGTCCTGAGACAGCAAGAGAAGAGACAACTGAGCTGTTATATCTTTTCACTAATGAGTTAAGACTGGGCAAGACCAAAAAATATATGAATGATCTGCAGGGATATGACCACAGCATCTCCAGAGTGCTCCATAGCTATCAGCGATATATTTGATTACGATAACAGGAGTACAGAAGTAACAGTAGCAGCACTCCAGGCAAACTCTCTCTTGACTATAGAAGAGGTCATCCAAACTGCTGGGAAAGCATGTTGTAACCAGTGTTCCATGTCGGTCTCCATACCCATCTCTCGATTCCACTGCTCTAATATTGTTGTAGTGGTGTCTCCCATAAGGTCCTGCAGCCCACGATAGAAATGCCCAATTAGGTGTGACCAAGTGCATTCAATAACAAGGGCAAAATTAGGGAAGGGGGATGTGGTAACTTAGTACAATGACCCCTCACTATAATGAATGAAATGGGAGCTGTAATGTGAGTTTGTTATAGCTCCCTGTTCGTTACAGTGAGGGACACTGAACAAACATTCAGGGCTAATACAGTACATAATAAAGCCATGGTGCCATTGTCCCCCCAGACCCCTTCCAATACTCATGAAGCACACTAGTTGTAGTGTACATGGAATAGTTTAATACTGTGGCATAAGTTTACAAAATAAAAAGACAGACTATTTTTCACTTACTCAGTCTATTACAGCACTGCCAATCTCAACCTCCCATGCTACACCCAGCTTTCGAAACTGAAGAAGTACAAATAGTTTTTTTTTTTTTTTATTTACTCACTCTACCTACCACAGTGCCAGCTTCCCCTGACCTGTTTGTGGAGACTTCTCCAAACATCAGCGGCCCTCAGTTCATCCATAACAATCAAACCTCCCGTGCCCATGCTAATCAGACATCCACCATCCATGCTGATCAGGCCTCCCTATCTGTGTCCGTGCCCATGACCACACAATCCACTTCACCATCTCTGCTAAACAAGGCAAGGCAATTTTATTTATATGATGCCCAGTCCCTGGGGCTTTGGTCGCCTTACATAAAAACAGGTAAGGTCAATACAGCACAAACACTCTATAAATAACATATGCAAAAGAACAAGAATTTAAAACAATATGTAAGTCTCAGAATAATTAAAATAAACTCATATAATTAGTGCAAGTCAATCGCCTTCATCAGGGAAAGCCAGGCAAAACAAGTGAGCCTTTAGCCCCTTTTTAAAAGACTTGATTGTCGGGACCTCCCCGAAAGCAGCTGGAAAAGTGTTCCACAGGACCAGCCCAGTGACACTAAAAGCACAGTCACCTGATGATTTTAGTCTGACCCTGGGAACAGCAAGGAGGCCCCTAGTCAAGGAGCGGAGGGAATGGACTGAGGTGGCAGGTGTAAGGAGATCAGCTAGATAGCCAGGGCCCAGCCCATATAGGGCCTTGTAGGTGAGCAAGCCCACCTTGAAGTTGATCCTCCACCTGACAGGCAGTGCAGAGCTCGCAGGACTGGGGTCACATGATTGGACCTAGCCAGGCCAATCAGCAACCGAGCTGCTGTGTTCTGCACCAGCTGCAGCCAGTGGAAGTTCCCTTCAGTGGCTCCGTAGTACAGAGCATTGCAGTAATCAAGCCTTGATGTAACAAAGGCATACACCAGTGATAGCAGGTCTTCAGGCAGAACTAGGGGCTTAATCCTGGTGATATTCCTCAAGTGGAAAAACACTTTTGACCACAGATGATACCTGAGCTTCAAGTGTCAATTTGTTATCCAGGATAACGCCAAGATCCCGCACCCTAGGGGAAGCCATCAATGGAGCAGATCCCAGAAAAATCCTGTACCCACTCTGGAGGCACTTGCATCACACCCGTGACCTGGCTCAATCACCAGTACCCCCGTCTTGTCCGGGTTCCATCACAACCAGCTAGAGGACATCCAGTCATTTATCTCAGCCAGGCAGTTGTCAATCACTTCCATGGCATCGGGTGTTCCAGGGGCAAAAGACAACTACAGATGGGTATCATCAGCATAGCAGTAAAAACCCACACTGTAATGCTGAATGAGCTCTCCCAGGGGCAGCATGTATACTGTGAATAACATCAGTGAGAAGATCGAACCCTGAGGTACTCCACATGACAGGGTCCTCGGGGAAGAAGAGAAATTCCTCATCACCACTCACTGCACCCTGCCAGAGAGATAGGACTCAAATCAGTTGACGACAGTACTGGCAAGTCCACAATACTCTCAAAGGTGATCATGAAGCACAATGTGATCTACGGTATCAAAGGCTTACGAGAGAACAAAGAGAACAAGAATTGACCTGTCTCCTCTATCTCTAGCCCTGAGGAGGTTATTACACACCCTAAAGAATGCCATTTTGGTGCTATGCCTGGCCCTGAAACTCAAATGGAATGGTTCATAGATATCAAGGACATGAGGTGTTCTTCAAGCTGTTGCGAGACTGTTTTCTCAACAACCTTGCCCAGAAATGGCAGGTTGGAGACTGGATGGTAATTTGCCAGGACATCAGGGTCGAGAGAGAACCTCTTCAAGAGAGGTCTCGCCACAGCCTCTTTCAAGGCATCTGGAAAGACTCCCTCCAACATTGAACACCGGACAATCCCAGTGAACACTGGGCCAACAGTCCTGCCACATCTCATCAAGAAATGAGTGGGGTTGGGTCCAGTTCACAATAAGTGTGCTTGAGCTTTGAGATCACCTCAATGACCTCGGCCACCTCCACTGATTTAAACTCATCCCAGACAGATGGAGCACCTCTGCTCATTCCAGGCTGATCACTGCAAAAAAAAATTTGCCTCACTGACGGGATCCCCGACCGGATGGAGGACACCCTGTCAGAGAAAATCAGAGTAAACTCCTCACGCAAAGTGACTGAAAAGGCTTTTTTTCAGCTGTAGACAGACTGGATGCAAAAGTCTGTCCACAGTCCAAAATAGCTGAGATGGTCTGTTTTTCGCTGCAGCAATCCCCCTGGACAGGAACTCTGCCTTCTTATGGTTGATTGCCCCTTGGTACTCATGAGAATGAACACGCAAGGCCAGTTTGTCCTCCTTCGACCGAGTCTTCCACCAGCAATGCTCCAACTTCCGCCCCTGATCTTCATCACCTTGAGATTCCCATCAAACCAAAGAGATCTCAAGTGAGATAATCTGGGTCATATACGGACCAGTGCAATGGCATTGTACGCTTCAGAAACCACCTTATTGTAGGTGGCCACCGCCTTGCCTACGCCAACTGCACATGCAGCATCTACTCTAGATAAGTCACCTCCCACCAGCACTCCCTCTTGGGACAATCTCCTCAAAGGGCAATACCTACCCATCTCAATAGGGAAGGGACTTTCAGTGCGGGAACCCCAAACAAGAACATCACCGTACAATGATCAGACCAAACAACCTGATCGGTCTTGAGGTTTGCTACCTCAAACCCCCAGTGAGAATAACAGGCCGAGCATGTGGCCTTGGTGATGGGTCACAGAAGTAACTACTTGTGTCAGGCTCAGGGATGACATCAACTGGAGGGAGGTCATAACCAAATTGCGAGGATTTGTCGTTGACCCAGGCATTGAAGTCCCCCAGAAATAAACACCTGGGGAACTACAGTACCTCATCGATGATGAAGTCTGCAACCTCCTTCAGAAAACCCCTCCCGACCCTGGAGGGCGGTAAATGAGGAGAATCCTGCAGCCTGAACTTGGAACCCCACGCACTGCCACACACTCAAAAGACCTGGCCAGTCCCACTAGGTGCATGGTGAAGCCCAAGATGAATCTAAAGCAGATGGCCCCACCCCTGTGTTTCCTCTTCGGGCAGTGCACTACGGAATACCCAGAGGGGGATGTCTGCCTCCAAGGCTGGCCCAGTGTCACCACCCAATCAGGTCTGCATAATGCAAGCCAGGCTGACTAAGAAAATCAAGTCTGCCATAATTGTGGTCTTGTTCCTCATAGATCTGGCATTGCACAGCAAGGCCTGAAGGAGAATGGTAGGTGCTGTCTGCCCCCCAGCTACCTGCCCACTTGGTCTGGTGGGAACTCTGGGGACAGAGACCAAACATGTCTGGCCTCTCTCTAGGCTGCACCTAATCCCAGGGCATCTTGTGCTCCTAACCACCCCAATACCACTCAATTCTGCTGAGCCAGCTGCACCCTGCCACTGCCAACTTGTACGTACCCTTGTAATGCCGACCTCCCTGCAGCGCCTTGTTGCAGTAGCTGACACTGGGAGGTCAGAGAAGGGATGGAGGTCACACAGCTGGGATACAGCTTATGCTAAATGCAAAGGTCTAAGGCTCTGTCACATCCCAACACAGACCAGTGCTCCGTAAATATCACTATTGTGAACATCCAATTATCCTTGAAGTAGCAGGGATAGTTATGTTCTACTGGGCTATCCAACCTGTAAACACAAATGCTCTTCACATCCACCTTAATACAAAAACGAAACTATCCACTCACACACTCCTCACATACCACACATTCAACCCCCACCCAATTCAAACATAGTCCCACTCCCCAAACTCCCACCCTCCAAATAACAAATTTAAATAATAAATATAGCCAGAATGCAGTCCTCAGGAGAGACCAAAAACCAGTGCTGCAAAATAAAATGAAATATATCACAGCTCCTTCTCAGGGGCACTGTCCAAAGTCAGTTTACAGAGTTCAAGTAGAATAATCGGTACAAATTTCCAAATGCAGACCCTGATGATATGGAAGTATGTTCTCACCAGACTGTGAGACAATCCCACACAGGAATGATGCTCTCACCATTAAAGTTCCATAGAGATAGTATTTAAAGCAGGGACTGCATTGCTACAGGAATTGTCTTTAACAGGAGGAAAGCTTTCTGGAGGTGACAGTCCTCAACAAAATACCTATCCCAGGGCTGCTTTCACCTACTTCAGGAACAGAATCGTCTGGGATACAGAACAAAAGGAATAAGCCAGAAAGGAATGAACTCACTGGGGCCAAGTCCTGAAGTACACCACTCAGCACCACTCTCACTGGTGCTCAGCAAGATCCAACATAGACAGAATTTCCACAACAGGAAAGACACTCCTCACACCAGGACCGGCTGCTGGTAATGTCCAAAAGAAGAGTAGTCAGGAGATCCAAACTGGGGGCTGCACCAACTAGTTCTCCACCGCGGCTCTCCCACCAGGAACGTCAACGAACCAGCACAGCAGACAGACCAGTGAAAACAAAGTCACAGTCAGTCAGACCTCCCTGTCTGTCCATTCCTGTCAGTCACTCAATCCACAGAGGCGTAAGTGAGTGAGTGGCAGAGAGTTTTGTGCGGATGACACAGATTGGACTACCAACATACTATTGAACTGAATACAGCACTGTATTGTACTGTATTGAACAATATTCTACAGTACTCACCAGCCAGTAAATACTGTGCTTAACATAACTACATATTGACTGGGTAAACGAATGCTATGGGAGTACAGCCAAATGTTCAATGTTGAAAATTGCAAGAAACATCTGGAACCACAGTAGTCATTTGGTATAGCTGAGATTTTACTGTAGCGAGGTTCACTATGGTGAGGGGGTTCTATGTCATAATGGCAATTGCTGAAAGGCAACCATCATTATGGCGGTACATCACGAAAATCAGTTTAGGCGTACATCCCCAGAGCACAGGATGACAAGGGACTTAGATTTAAAATGTTGTCGCGTGGGGTGGTGCATGTCGGAGGGGGTGCAAATTCTGGAAAAACATTCATTTCAGGCTGGGCGCACAAAATGTAGGTATGCCTGGACCCAAACCCAGAACCTTTGCAGCTTCAGGCTGCCACCCACCCAACACATTAAGGGGCCAACTCAGCAGCCCCATGCCAGCCATGCCAGGCCAACCCTCCCTCCCTTTCATCATGCTTGCTCCCCGCCCGGGTGCGTATACATGTAGCGACATCCTGTCACTGTAAGCGTGAACCTCCCCCATCCAGTCGCCTTCCTCACTCCCTCGCCCTGTCCCTCCTGCGCTGCAAGTGGGTCGCTGTTTCGGTAGGTGCCCACTTGTGGCTAGCCCACATCACAGGATACCAGTGAGGGGTTACAGTATATTCTTTCTTTTTATGGAGAAGGTAAGCTTGAATCTGTAAATACCTGAAGTGGTCTTTGCCTCTCAGGCCATAGCGTGGTTGTAAGGTTTCAGAAGGAAGAACACCCTCCGCATCTAAAAACTGAAAAATGTAAATAAGGCCTAAGTGTTGCCACCTATGGAAAGAGAGATCAGTTTGAGTGGGGAGAAAGTCACCCTCTTCCGAGAAAATCCTGGTGAAATAAAACACCTGAGTCATACATGGATGTGTTAAGGGGCATTTCCAAATCTGTAAAGTATTCACCGCAAAAGGCATAAAATCAGTTAAGGGGGGGCCTTGGGGGACCCTCCCAGATACAGTAAACAGAAGTGGGTCTATATCATACATATCATTTAAAGAAAATTCAATTGCTGGCCCGGAGGCGCCGAGAACTGAGGTGCTATACGTCGCACCTCATGCACACCAGCTACCTAGATTTGGGAACAAGCCTGGGTTGTCAGAGGTCATCAGATGGGAGGACGAGGAGTGGGATTGAGCTGCCGCGAGGTGGCTCTCCTCTCCCCTCCTGGTGAGGGATGTGTGCTTGCCCCCCCCATTGTTCTACTCACATCAGGTGGAGGTCTGATGGGAAGTGTAGGTGGAGGGGGCAACAGGCAATTGCCAGGGGTGGGGTGGAAGGGGCCAAACCAATACCCATTGTGCATGTGCACCTCAACGCTCTGTTTCTATGCCTATGCAGTCACTGTGCATTATAAGCTTCTATGTTTCTATGCAACTTCAAGAGTTGTAATGTACATTTTGCTATTTACCTCTAGCCTAAACTGTGCATTTAGGTGGGTTGTTATGATGTGTTATGGGTCACCCCAGTGGAGAGCCTAGGACAGAGACTTAGATAGTGTCAGAAGGGTTGCCCGTGCCTTAGATAATGTCAAAATGGTTGCCCGTGCCTTAAATAATGTCAGAAGGGTTGTCTTGCTGCTGGGTTGGGTTTGATGCTTGCTTTCTTGTTGGAACTGCTCCCTCTTGTTCCATTCCTTGTGTGGCAAGATAGAGTATTTTGGTGCTAACAATATTGTTGCCCAGGTGGACCTAAACCATCCCTTTGCATGCCGAGAGGCCCTGATGACAAAGTCACTTAACCCCTGTTCCTGTTAATGTGCCATATACAACTACATTAGTTACTAGCTGTCATTGTTAGACTGCTCAACACTGTCAGGTACTCTGTAGTAGGGACAGTGAGCAGAGAGTACAGACAGAGCTGTTTTCAAGGCTTAAGCATCAGTGTAACTTGTGTTTATTCTTCATGCATCACACTAGCAAACATAACTGTCAGGATAAACGGCTTTGGCAAACACTCAGACCATCATGTGAGAACAGTTCATTCCAGGACAACAAGCGGACAGTCATCACAAGGCATTCTCTTGTAAGCACAGGACTCATTTCTCCCTCTTTCTAGTTGCAAACAGTGCTCCTAGCTTAAGGAGTAAATTGTAGCACAACATCTAGCATGGAAGCTACAGTAGCTGGAGGTCTTCACTCTCCCATGGTCAGATTGACTCTGCATCTCTCTCCCCCCCCTCTTCCTAGGGTCTTTTATGCCCCCCCCCATTTAAGCCTATGATTTACATGTTGACTTTAAATATAACATTACAACAAAAATAGAGGTTAATCACCTGTAACCGTAGTTCTACTAGTGGTATTCAGTTCACATCCACACTCTGGCAGTATCATAGAAACATAGACTTTGACAGAAGATAAGGACTGCTTGGCCCACCTAGTCTGTCCATTGCCCTACCTATTGGATAAGCTGCAGATCCTAGTTAACCAGCAGCCTGCTTCCTCCAACCCCCCCACCCACTAGAGTTGCTTTGTGTCTGTCCCATGCATTTTTGAATTCCTCCACTGCTTTTGACCCCACAACCTCCTCAGGAAAGCCGTTCCATGCATCCACCACCCTCTCCATGAAAAAATACTTCATCATGTTGCCACTGAGACATCTACCCTCTTATCTTCAAATTGTGCCCCCTTGTTCTTGCACATATCTTTTACTGAAAGATGCTACACTCTTGGACTTTGTTGATTCTCTTGAGGTACTTGAAAGTTTCTATCATGCCCCTCCCTTCCTCAAGGGTATACATATTATGCTCCTTTAGTCTTTCTTCGTATGTCTTCTGGTGCAGACCCTGCACAATTTTGGTTGCCCTCCTCTGGACAGCCTCCACCCTGTCTATGTCCTTGCAGAGATGGGGTCTCCAGAATTGCAAGCAGTACTCCAGATGGGGTCTCATGAACTGTTTGTACAAAGGAATAGCAACTTCCTGTTTTCTACTGGTGATGCCTCTCCCTATGCATCCCAGTATCCCCCCAGCCTTCCTTACTGCCTTCTCACATTGCTTGCCTAACTTTGGGTCATCTGATATGACTACCTCAGGTCCCTTTCCATTTTTTGGGCTGTGGGCAGAGCCTACAGCCATTTTGCGATCATAGCTCTAAAAATGGATGATCGTGAAACCTTCTGTTGGACTTTTAGAAGTATCCTTCCGAAAGTCCAATGGAGCTTGAAGCACTCTGCCATGATCGGCCGCTACAGAATAACAGCCACACTATTTCGGCTGTTACTTTTGCATTCCATGTCATGAACTGCACACGCTGTCAAGTTGTGAATGGCAAAATGCCATTTGCCATAACTGTGAATGCGTGAGTGCGATGCATGTGCAGTTGGTTCACCGCTGCTGCCAGCACCAGCAACAAAGAAACCACGCTGACATCAGGGTCCCCAATCCCCGTGTTGGCATTATGTAGCCCCCCCATGTATGTGGCACACTGGGAGCCCACCCTAGTGTGCTCAAATGTTTTATTACCCCTGCCGACATTGGGGTCCCCAATCCCCATGTTTGCATTATGGTGCCCCCCCCACTCATGTGGCACACTGGGAGCCCACCCCAGTGTGCTCAAATGCTTTTTCCCCTGCCCACTTCAGGGTCCCCAATCCCCTTGTCGGCATTATGTTGCCCCCCCCACTCATGTGGCACACTGGGAGCCCACCCCAGTGTGCCCAATTGTCTGTTTTTTTTTTGTTTACCTGTAAATAAAGAAAACAGTCCCCCAGTGTGTTTTTCCTTTTTTTTTTATGTGGCACACTGGGAACCCACCCCACTGTGCCCAAATGTCTGCTTTTTTTTGTTTACCTGTAAATAAAGAAAACAATCCCCTGATGTGTTTTTCCATTTTTTAATCTGTAAAAGAAACGGTCCCTCATCGTCACCCCAGTCCCCCTCCCCCCACCCTCCTACTAAGCACCCACCTCCCTGCACCGCCCTTACCCATAATTACCTCTGGAGGTCGGCTATCATCTTCTCTGGACTGGGACACATCTGCATTCTTCAAAGCCGAACTGCAAATTGAAGAATCAAAGGTAAGTGTGCTATAATGCCATTCAATGGGATTTTCAACTTATTTTGCTAAATAAGCCATTTTTTTGGAATTTTGACTACATATTTTCCACATGGGGTTCTTGGGACCCCACCTCATGAAAACTTTCACAGTCATTTCATTACTCAGTCCTGAAAGGTGATTTTGCGGTTGCTGTGCGGAATCACCTTTCGGTACCAATTCATGAAAGGTGATTTTGTGGTTGCTGCGCGGAATCACCTTTTGGGACCAATTCACGAAATGACAGTGGCACTGTTCATGAGGTGGGGTCCCAAAAAGCCCATGTTACAAATTTGGTGAACAAATAAAAAAAAAAATGACTGCATTACGAGTGCGTTGCACAGTTTCTACACACGCTCCTAACTTTGCCAGTTTTAAATATTTTCCCTCCACATTTTCAACATTGCCATTTTTGCACACCTCCTGTTAAACAGTACAGCTGTCATTTATCACATCCTGCCCAAAACGTGTTTTTGCACCTGTGGCAGAGAATGGCGCAGACATTCTGCAAAATCACCTTTCAGGACAAGTGAACAAAATGATACTGGCAGTCTTCATGAGAAGGGGTCCCAAAAAGGCCATGTTGAAAATTTGGTGCAACACCTCCAAAAAATGGCCAAGTTACACCCGGGCATTCAATAATTTCTACGCACACATGTAACTTTGCTCACTTGGCAGCTCATCACAGCCCTGTTAGCTCTGGCCAGAGTTTGTTGTTGTTAATACCTCCCCCAATCTGTATTCTTCCCCTGGGTGTTTATTTACCAAGTGCATTACTTTGCATTGCTTTGCATTGAATCTAAGCTGCCATACTTTTGACCATTCCTCCAATCTTGCAAAGTCCCTTCTCATACTTTCCACCCCCCCCTTGTGTATCAACCCTGTTGCAGATCTTTGTGTCATCTGCAAAGAGACATACTTTTCCTTCCAGTCCCTCCACAATGTCACCTATAAAGACATTAAAGAGGACTGGTCCCAGTACTGAACCCTGAGGTACACTGCTAGTAACCCCCCTTTCTTCAGAGTGGACTCCGTTTACTATTACCCTCTGCATCCTGTTGTCTAGCCATTTTTTTTACCCGGGCTACCACCCTCCCAGGCTAGCTAATTTGTTTATTAATCTTTTGTGTGGGACTGTGTCAAATGCCTTGCTAAAGTTTAGGTAGGCCATGTCCACAGCCCCTCTCTGGTCTACTACTTTGGTCACCCAGTCAAAGAAATCTATTAGATTCATCTGACATTACCTTCCCACTGTGAATCCATGCTGCCTTGGGTCCTATGCCCTGCTGGCCTCTGGGTACTCAACAGTTCTTTCTTTCAGAAGTGATTCCATCATTTTCTCTACCACTGAGGTCAAACTAGCAGGTCTGTAGTTTCCTGACTCTGTCTTGCTCCCACTTGTGAGAAGAGGAATCACATCCGCCTTCCTCCAGTCCTCAGGTACC
This sequence comes from Neoceratodus forsteri, assembly GCA_016271365.2. Lineage (NCBI taxonomy): Eukaryota > Metazoa > Chordata > Ceratodontiformes > Ceratodontidae > Neoceratodus > Neoceratodus forsteri. The sequence goes on along the minus strand of CM057458.1, from coordinate 924,085,957 downwards.
ACACCATCTTCCCATGATTTATTAAAAAGGGTAGTCAGTTGTGTTACTAGTTCTCCCCTTAGTTCTTTTAGAATTCTGGGGTGAATCCTGTCAGGCCCCATTGCTTTGTCCACCTTCAGTTTTAGGAGTTCTTTCAGGACCCTTTCTTCTCTGAATGGACTGGTATCGACCAACCTATCCAGAATGCTTCTATTGTTTGGTTTAGGTACCTCCCCCTCATCTTCTTTTGTGACTACTGAGCAGAAGTATTCGTTCAGTATCCCTGCTTTTTCACTGTCACCCTCTGCCCACCCACCTTCCCCTTTATTAAGCCTCGGTATCTCTGCCTTGGTCTTTCTTTTTTTTTTTTTCCATAGAGATTTTTATCCTCCAGAGCTCTGGCAGGCAGCTACAGCCCTCCTGACAGAGGGACTCTCTTTCTGGCCCCACCACTCCCACACTTGCTGATCCCCAGTACTTCCCCCACAGATTGCCCTCCATGGAGGGGCCAGGAAGGAGGTCGCCAGCTTCTCCTCCATCCCGGAGACTCAATCCAGAAGCTGGGGATGGCCTTCAGGAGCGGAAGACCATCATCGAGCCTGCCAGGCTATTTTCCTCCATTTTGTCCCATCCACCCTCCCCTACCAATGTGAGGATGTCAGACTGAGTCTTCCGACCCATACTGCCCTCCAGTAACTGCCAGAGGACAGTCAACGAGTGGAACAACAAGTCTCCCTCCCCCCCGATGGTGGAGAGCAGTCCTCTGAACACTCAGTCCTCTCCCTCCCCTGCTGACCCCTGGTGGCCTGGGCTCACCCGGCAGCCCAGGCTTGTCCCTGAACCTGAGTCGCCGGCGTGGCTCAAGGTGTAGCGACCAGCGCCTCAACTTCCAGCACCACCGGGCCGGCTCTCCCTTGGTCTTTCTTGCTCCCTAATGTACCTATAAAAGGTTTTATCCCCCTTCTTAACTGAGTTGGCGATGCTTTCCTCAGTTTGGGCATTTACTATTCTGACTTCCTTCCCTGCTTCCTTCTGCTTTAACTGGTAAAGTTCTGCATCCTGCTCCTTCTGTGTTTCCTTGTACTTCCTGAATGCTATCTTTTTCTCCCTAACCTTCCCTGCCACCTCTTTTCAGAACTTTAGTGTTTTTTTCCTTCATTTAGTTTTGTTTATTTGCTTCACAGAAAGGCTTGTTGCCTCTGTGATGGCAGATTTGATTTTTCCCCATTGTTCCTCCACCCCTCCTTCTTGCCCATTTGCTAGTGCTTTTCTGAGGTACTCTCCCATTTTGCCAAAGTTAGCCCACCTAAAGTCTTATACCCTCGCTTTTGTATGGCTTGACTCTACAGCTGTGTTTATCGTGAACCACACTGTTTGGTGGTTGCTTGTTCGCAGCTGGCTACCCACTTCTAAATCTAAGATCTTCTCTCCATCCCCATTTGAGAGTACCAGGTCTAAGATTTCTCCCTCCCGAGTGGGCTCCAACACTAGCTGTCTGAGGCCTGCCCTCTGTAGAGCATCGAGGATGGCCTGCTCTTGGATATGGCTGCAGCAAAAGTGCTCCAGTTAAATATCTGGCATATTCAGGTCACCCATCAACAATATCTCCTCTTTTTCTGCCATTCTATGGATGTCTGATATCATTTCCTTGTCCATTCCCCCCCCCCCCGAGGCGGGGGTCTGTATACAACACCCATGCGGATTGTGGTGCCATTTTCTGTCTCCAGGGTGACCTACAGTACCTCCACTCCTCCCTGTTTACCCTTTAGTTCCATTGCTTTGATCCCTTCCCATATGTAGAGAGCTACTCCTCCTTTTATTAAAATGTTTATGTATCACTCTGTACTTGTTAACTGACGTGGAACCAATTAATGAGCATCCGCTTACTGGTGCTATCCAAGATTTCCTCTTTTACCCTCCCTGTCCCTCCTGTAGATTGTGTACCCTGGTATGTTCACATCCCAGTCATGATTCTCTGTGTACAGTACCATGTTTTTATGACTGCCATGATATCCAGGTGTCCCTTTTCCATCAAGGCTACTAGTTCAGGGAGCTTGTTACACAGACTACGGGCAATGGTAATCATCACCCTTCACTTTTTGATGGCCTTACCCCTTTTAGCCCCATCCCTGTCCTTACTGCCTTTGCCTTTTTCTCCATTTACCCCAATCATGCTCCCTATCGACTTCTTTACCTTGATGTTTACCTCACTAACTACCCTGTTTTGTGGGGGGGGGGGCTGGGATTTCCCTGATCCTTTTCAGTGCCTCTCCCCTTAAGCATTTAAACCTATCACCTAGGATCCTGGTTCCCCTCCTGGACAGATGAAAATAATCAAGCCAGTATAGGCCTGACTCCCTCCAGGTGGACCCCCAGTCCCCAATGAATCCAAAATCCTGAGCTCCGCACCAGTTTTTCAACCTTTCATTGAATTCCATGGCTGGTGTGGAGTACCCTAGCCTCACCCATGCCATAGACAGGCAGTACCTCTGAGAAGGTGTGTGCTACTTGTCTAAGGCCCTTCCCCAACTCTACAAACTCCTCCTGCACCGCTCTGATCCCATTCCCAGCCAGGTCATTTGTCTCTAGGTGGACAATGACATCCAGCTCCCCCTCCTGTGCAGCTGCTCCTGTGATCCTGAGAATTTGCTTCCTGTCCCTCCAAGCCATGACACCAGGCAGGCACCTTACCTTCCTCTCCCCTCCCTCCCTCAGTTCTACCTCCCTAACAACTGATTCCCCCACCAGGAGTTGTTTTCTTCCCCATGGGGTCCCATGCCACCCTCCTGTGGGTCTCTTTTGTGGAGGTTCCCAGCATCCTCCTTGGTTTCCACTATGGGTGCCTCCATAGAGGAACCATGCTCTGCTAGAACATCGTAGGAATTGTGGAGAGGTACAACTGGAGGGATGTGCCTCTGTTCCACCACCCTCACCCTCCCTGAGCCCACCATGGTCCAACCACTCCTCTTGCTTGGCAACCACTGTGGCAGTGGCGGTGGCCCTGGTGGTCCCTGTGTGGGGAGGAGGTTTCATGAATACTCTCCAGGTCAGCCAGGAGACTGGCAACCTCCTCCCTCAGACCAGAGAGGTGCCCGCAAATAGGGCAGCATTGCAGCCTCCAGAACATCTCCTGGAAGACTGCCACCCCACAGCCAGTGCAATGCACCACTCTCCACATGTGTTTCTCCTGTCCTGTTTAAATTTTTTTTTTGGTGTGTGCGAGCGTATGTGTGTGTTAACCCCTACACAGTGTGCTGGGCTGTTAAGGATATGGAAGGTGTATGTCCTTTTCCTTTTGGGAAGTGATGTCAGAACCCGGGTATAAAGGAAAATATGCTCTTGGGGTGGTTGGGTAGAGGGGTAGGGGTGGGCGGGACCAAGCTCATACCCTCCAGAAACAATAAGCTAAAGTTCTGACCCACCACCCCGGAGAGTGCTTTCCTTCCTTTCAGCAAGACTACCTGCCCAACAATTTAACAGAAAATATACCCTGCAAAAAACTATTTCAGTCAGAGAAAAATAAAGCAGTTGAGCCCAAACCCTGTGTTCTGCCCTCTGATGCTCCTGCATTGAGGGAGAACTACCTTAAGAACTACCATGCTTCTCTTTTTAAATTGTCACTGTTCCTTTTAAGTTATCACCTAGCAGAGGCCCCAAGCCAAGCAACAAGGCCAAACGATTCTCACCTAGCCCCAAACTACAGGTCAATAACACAGCTCTAGTTTAAGGCCCTTAAAATGTGGACTACTGTGCTTTCAATTTACTTTACAGACAAAAAGAAAAACACAAGTTCAGGAAGTTTCTCCACAACTTACACCACTTATCTTGTTCCAAAAAACCTCAAGTCCTGTCTGTGAGTAACACGCACAGTCTCTGTTTTTTTTAAGTGATTTACATATCAGACATGCCCTCTCAACAGTTCTTGGTCAGGAGAATAATGTTCTGTCCATAAGGGAATAGGGTGTGCTTTGTATTAGAGCAACAGGAAAAGGCAGGGCAGGCAGCATTTATAGAACTCTTAATATACAAGAAAATCTGGGAGATCTAAGAAGAGATGGGAAAATTAGCTGGGCAGATACTCAGCATGACTATGATCGGTTATGAAAAAAATGCATGTGTTAGTTGCAAAGAGGTTCAGGAGAGGCTAATGCAGTTTAAGATTTTACATTATACGTATTACACTCCAGAGTTTTTAGTTAAAATGGGATGATTCACTGAGGGAGGATGTTGGAGATGTAATGAACCTAGCATCAATTTATTGCATATATTGTGATTGTGCCCCAAACTCTCTGCAATTTGTAACAAAGTTCTCAACTTCTGTGCTTTGGTACTAAAGGATAATATTATACATGATCCCAAGACATTGATATCAAGAGATTGTTGTTTGTTATAAACCATCCCCAGGCATCAACAAATATGGTTACTGGAAGTCTCTATGCCTAAAAAGGTTTATTCTTGCACAATGGAAGACAATTATGGTGCTGTCCTTTCAGGATTGGCTGCAGGTCATGGGCATACTTGCATATAATGAGAGATTCAGTCACATAGTACTAGACAAACTCCCATTATTTGAAGAAATATAGACACCATTTCTACTTTTTCATAATTGATTATTTTTTGCCCTTAACTCTGTTCCATCTCCTCTTAAAACTGCCCACTGACTTTAAGGATACCACCTCTTTGGGCAGTGCACTCCACCTTATCACTACTCTTTCTGTGAAATAGTGCCTTCTCTTTTTCCTCCTGAATCTTCCACCCTCCAGTCTTAGACTGTGCCCCCTAGTGTCCCTCCCACCCTTTAACCTAAAAATTCCCTCTGTACTATTTCATATATTTAAAGGTTTCTATCATGTCCCCTCTATCCCTCCTTTCCTCCAGGGAGTACATGTTGAGCTCCCTCAGCCTCTCCTCATAGAATTTTTCCTCCAGTCCTAGAATCATCCTAGTTGCTCTGCTGTGGACCCCCTCCAGCAATTTAATATCTTTCTTTAAGTAAGGGTGCCATAACTCCATGCAGCACTCAAGGTGCAGCCTCACCAATGACCTGCACAGTGGCAGGATTACCTCCCCTCTCCTGGAGGTGATTCCTTTTGCAATACACCCCCAGTACCTTATTAGCTTTAGCTGCTGCTTTCCTACACTGCTCTAAGTGGTTCATTTGCCCTGTTATTATCACCCCCTCTGTAGTGGCTAACTGTGCCCTCCCAGCTGATAGCAATTACTTGGGTTCCTTGCTCCCAAGTGCATAACTTTGCAATTCTTTGCACTGAAACCCATTTGCCATTGCACAAGCTTAGCCAGATCATCCTTCACTCCCTGCCACCTGTCTGTGTCATCTACCACCGCACTGATCTTAATGTCATCTGCAAAAAGGCTGATCTTGTTCTTAATCCCATGCAAAATGTCTGCGATAAAAATGCCAAACTACACTGGGCCCAGTACTGAGCCTTGTGGTACTCCGCTGGTTACAGCTCTTGGAGTCGAGAACCCCCCCCCCCACAACTACCCTCTATTGCCTGTCCTGTAGCCAGTTCCTGACCCAATCTACCATTTGCTTCCCTGCTCCTTGGTATCTCAACTTGCTAATCAGCCTCCCATGTGGCACTGAATTGAAGGCCTTGCTGAAGTTCAGATACAGGACATCCACCACTTGGCCCTTGTCGAGTGCCCTTGTTACCCAATCATAAAAGTCAACCAGGATGGCTTGACAGGATCTGCCAGAGACAAACCCATGTTGCCTGTTGTCCTGGAGACCATTCTCTTCCTGAAAGGTTACCAGCCTTTCCTTAAAGGATAGTCTCCACTAGCTTCCCTGCAATAGATATAAGGCTGACCTTTCTATAATTGCCTGGTTCATCCATGGGTCCACTTTTGTGGAAGGATACCACGTGCATCATCCTTCAGTCCTCGGTTACACACCCAGTTCCCAGAGAGGTGCTGAACAAGTCTGCTAGTGGCTCTGCAAGGACTTTCTCCAACTCCTTCAGAACCCTGGTGTGTATGCCATCTGGGCCAGGTGCCTTATCCACCTGCAGGGCCTCAGGCCTTCCAGCACCCTGCTCATCGGGATTTCCCTATCCGTTAGCCCCAACCCCCGTACCCAGCACCCCCATTCCCTGCAGCATTGATCCATGCTTCTCCCTGGTAAACACAGAACAGAAGTAGTCATTGAGCACTTCTTCCTGGTCTGCCCCCTTCTGTTCCCACCCTCTACCCTTCCTAATCCTTACACTCTGATCTTTGCAGTTCCTTCTCTCACTTACAGTATATATCTGAAGAAATCCTTTTCCCTTTCTCTGATACCTTGTGCCAGCCTAAGCTACCTTGAAGCCTTGGCTGCCCTAACTGCTCTGCTCACCTCCCTTGACTTCTTCAAGTACTCCTCCTTATCCTGCCCCATTTGGATCTCATACATTTTCTGAAGGCTGCTCTTTTCACCTTTTCTAAGGCCTCCCTGCTTAACCAACCCGGCTTCTTGGCCCTGTCCTTTTTGCTTTGGATCCTTGTACAAGAGGTAGTGGCTTCTGCTAGCCCTAGCTTGATAATTTCCCATATCTGGTTAGCATTCATGTGGGGGTGGATGCTGGCTAAGTGCTTTGCCACTACCTCCCTCATCCTGCCAAAGTCAGCCTGCCTGATGTCCAACACCTTGGTACTTGTTCCTGCAGCCTCCTTACTAATGCTAAGTGAGAACCACACTGTGCTGTGGTCACTCCCTGCCAGTGGATCCTTCACCCCAGCTCCCTGACAAGGTTCCCATAAGACTGCACGAGGTCCAGAATGTTATCTAACCTTGCTGCTTCCCTTACCATCAGTACCAGGAAGCTGTCCAGGAAAGCCTCCAGCAGGGCCTGTTCTCTAATGCTCAAGTTGGCTGGGGTGCTCCAATCCTCCCTGGCAGACTGAAGTCCCCAACAATCATAGTGCTACCCTTCCCACTGACTCCCCTTATCTGCTTCACTAGCTCCTTGCCAATGTCCTCAGCCTGAGATGGTGGCCTACACACCACCCCCAACCTGACCCTCCAACCCTTCGAGTCCTGGATTTGTGTCCATAATGCCTTCACCTTGCCCTCCTCCTCCCTGGTACACCGTATCCCCTCCCTTACATAAATAGCTACCCCCCTTCCCTTTTTCCCTATCTCTCCTGCACAGCCTGTACTCTGGGATCACCCTTGTCTCTTTGGGTGAATTTGTTGGCTATCAACGTATTACATATATTGTTCTATATCATATCACAATATTAGATAAAAAATGTTTATGTATAAGAAGTTAAATATCTTTAGAACTCTGAATTTGTGTACATATAAAATATATATTTAGTGTTGATAAATAACATTCATTATTTATGTGTATTATGTATATTGTAAATATTTTAATTAATAAAATCTTTTAAAGTACTAAAAGAAAATAAATTATAAACACATGTATTCCAGCAGCATAAATCTTCACTACCGCTGGAAGGCATGGTAACCACCCATTATACAACTTTGTTAGAAGAGCATTTTAAGCAATATCCTCTTTCATATCCAAATATTGATTTGGCTCCCTTCCCCCCCTAGCTCTCATCTCTCCTCTCTCAACTACCCCCAGCATCCTGTTCTCTCTGCTCCAGAGACCATCACACTTTCACTATTCCTCACCGCTGCTCCTTTGCTTGGCAATCTGTTTAGTCCTATCAAATTCCCTCACTCTGGAACCAACTTCCTTCCTCCTTCTGCCTCTCCTCATGCCTGGCTCCCTTAGGCATCAGTTGAAACTCCAACCCCACCCCACCTGTTCCTGTTATCCTCCCTCCTGACAGCTGCTTGACCTGAACCTCTGCAGTCCTTGGCATGACAGCCAGCTGGGTCCCTACCACCTGCCTTCTGGTTTCACTACCACACTACCTCTGATTCTTCATCCATTATGAGGTCAGGCAGTTACCTCACCCAACAGGTCACTCACCTGTTGTCAATATGTCTTGCTGCCACTTTTACTTTGCACTTGTATAGATGATTATTATTGAGCTGTAACCACACTTTATTCTCTGCATCTACTATTTAGTATTTATTTCATTTTATAACTCTGGTTTTAAATGCTGTTCAACTGACTTATTATTATGTGTTGTGCTGCTATTCTTCTGTTTTGTGCCTCCTCCGGGTCACACCTGGAAATAAGCTTTGGCTCAGTGTGCTTTTCACAGTTACCAATTTTCAAATAAATAAATGTAACTGATGGAATTGGGGAGGGGCCTTAGTCAAGTAGCATGCACGGTAACCTTCTCGGAGGTGCTACCCATCTATGGCATAGGAGAGGCTAGGGTGTTCCACACCATGGAATTCAATCAGTGGTTGAAAAACTGGTGTGGAGCTCAGGGATTTGGCTTCATTGGGGACTGGAGGTCCACCTGGAGTGATACAAGCCTATACTGGCATGATGGGCTGCATCTGTCTGGGAGGGGAACCAGAATCCTAGGTGATAGGTTTAAATGCTTCATTGGCAAGCTTTTAAACTAGCCAAGGGGGGAGGCACTAGAAAGGAGCAGGAAAATCCTAGCCCCCCCAATCAATCATGGTAGTAAGTGTGGCAAACACCAACATAGAGGTGTCAATAGGGAGAAGGGCAGGGGTAAATGGAGAAAGTGACAAAGGCAAGAGGGACAGGGATGGGGCAAAAGGGAGTAAGGCCATCAGGAAATGGAGGTAATGAGTACCAATGCCCGTGAGTCTGGGCAACAAGCTCCCTGAGCTGGTGGCCTTAATGGAAGAGATGCCTGGATGTCGTAGCAGTCACAGAAACATGGTACACAGAGAACCATGACTGGGATGTTAACATACCAGGGTACATAACCACAGGAGAGACAGGCAGGGGAAGAGGGGAGGAATAGCTCTCTATGTAAAGGAAGGGATAAAAGCAACTGAACAAGAGAGTAAACAGGGAGGAGGAGGCACTGTGGGTCACCTTGGAGACTGGAAAGGGCACCACAATCCGCACAGGGTTGTATACAGACCCCATGTCAGGGGAAGGAATGGACAAGGATATGATAGAAGGCATTCTTAGAATGGCAGAGAAAGGAGATACTGTTGATGGGAGACCTGAATATGCCAGATGTTAACTGGAGCACATTTTCTGCAGCCACATCCAAGAGCAGGGCCATTATTGATGCCCTACAGGTGGCAGGCATTAGACAGCTAGTTTGGAACCCACTCATGAGGAGCAATCTTAGACCTCATACTCTCAAGCGGGGCAGTGAGAGGATCTCAGATCTAGAAGTGGGTTGCCATCTGGGGACAAGTGACCATCAAACAGTGTGGTTCACGTTAAACTCAGCTACAGAGTCAAGCCATACAAAAGTGAGGGTACTGGACTTTAGGAGGGATGACTTTGGCAAGATGGGAGAGTGCCTCAGAAAAGCACTAGCAAACAGGCTGGAAGGATGTGTGGAGCAACAATGGGGAATTATCAAAACTGCCATCACAGAGGCAAAAAGCCTTTGTGTGAAGCAAATAAACAAATCAAAATGAAAGAAAAAGCCACTATGGTTCTCAAAAGAGGTGGCTGTGAAAGTCAGGAAGAAAAAGATAGCATTCCGGAAGTATAAGGAAACACAGAAGGAGCAGGACAGAGAGCTGTACCAGTTAAGACAGAAGGAAGCAGGGAGGGAAGTCAGAATAGCAAATGCCCAAACTGAGGAAAAGATGGCCAACTCAGTTGAGAAGGGGGATAAAACCTTTTATAGGTACATCAGCGAGCATAGAAAGACAAAGGGAGGGATAGTGAGGCTGAATAGAACGAATGGTGGGTGGGCAGAGGGGGACAGTGAAAAAGCAGGAATACTGAAGCGAATATTTCTGCTCAGTAGTCACAAAGAGGAAGTGCCTAATCCAATTAACAGAAGCACTCTTGATAGGGGAGTCGATCCCAGTCCTTTCACAGAAGAAAGGGTTCTGCAAGAACTCCTAAAACTGAAGGTGGACAAAGCAATGGGTCCTGATGGAATTCACCCCAGAATTCTTAAAGAATTAAGGAGGAACTAGTGAAACCACTGGCTACTCTTTTTAATAAATCATGGGAGGATGGTGTGGTACCCGAGGACTGGAGGAAGGCGGATGTGATTCCCCTTCACAAAAGTGGGACCAAGACAGAGGCAGAAACTACAGACCTGTCAGTCTGACCTCTGTGGTAGGGAAAGTGATGGAGTCACTTCTGAAGGAAAGAATAGTTGAGTACCTAGAGGCCAGTGGAGCACAGGACCCAAGGCAGCATGGGTTCACAGCGGGAAGGTCATGTCAGATGAATCTAATAGATTTATTTGACTGGGTGACCAAAGTAGTAGACCAGGGAGGGGCTGTGGACATGGCCTACCTAGACTTTAGCAAGGCATTTGACACAGTCCCACACAAAAGATTAATAGTCAAATTAACCAACCTGGGAGTGGGTCCCAGGGTGGTAGCCTAGGTAAAACATTGGCTGCACAACAGGACACAGAAGGTAATTGTAAATAGAGTCCACTCTGAAGAAAGGGGGTTACTAGTGGGGTACCGCAGGGTTCAGTATTGGGTCCAGTCCTTTTTAATGTCTTCATCAGTGACATTGCAGAGGGACTGGAAGGAAAAGTATGCCTTTTTGTAGATGACACAAAGATCTGCAACAGGGTTGATACACAAGGAGGCGTGGAAAGGATGAAAGGGAATTGGCAAGGTTGGAGGAATGGTCAGAAGTATGGCAGCCTAGGATTCAATGCAAAAAGTGAAAATAATGCACCTGGAAACAAGAACCCAGGGAAGAATACACAATGGGTGGGGAGGTAGTAACAACAACAAAAAGGAAAGGGACCTGGGGTAATCATATCAGATGACCTTAAGGTTAGCAAGCAATGTGAGAAGGCAGTAGGGAGGGCTGGGGGTATACTGGGATGTATAGGAGAGGCATCAGCAGCAGAAAACAGGAAGTTGTTATCCTCTGTACAGACAGTTGGTGAGACCCCATTTGGAGTACTGTGTCCAGTTCTGGAGACCCCATCTCCACAAGGACATAGACAGGATAGAGGTAGCCCAGAGGAGGGCAACTAAAATGGTGCAGGGTCTGCAAGAGAAGCCGAGTGAGGCGAGACTAAAGGAGCTTAATATGTATACCCTTGGAGGAAAGCAGGAGGGGGGACATGCAGAAACTTTTAAGTACCTCAGTGGAATCAACAAAGTCCAAGAGGGTAGCATCTTTCAGAAAAGAGACTTGCAAGAACAAGGGGACACAATTTAAAGATAGAAGGAGGCGGTTCAGGGCATATGAGAGTATTATTTCACAGAGAGGGTAGTGGATGCATGGAACAGCCTTCTGAGGAGGTTGGGGGTCTAAAACTGTAGGAGAATTCAAGAATGCATGGGACAGACATAAGGCAATTCTTGTGGGGGGTAGGAAGAAATAGGCTGTTGGTTAACTAGGATCTGCGGCCTATCCTGTAGGTAGGAAAATGGGCAGACTAGATGGGCCTAGTGGTCCTTATCTGCCGTCAAAGTCTATGTTTCTATGAAAGCGTGCCAACAGCGACCAGCCAAGTGTTAGATAAAAATGTCTGAACCATTGCAGACTGCTTCGTAGTGTGGACTGCAGCAGCATGCCAATCTTTTGTGATGCAACACTGAGCTGAAAGAGTATCTTCTACCTCTATCCAGTCCCACTTTGAAGACTGCATGTGAATCATGCATCATGATATGATAATACAGTGATTGAAACAATGGTGTGCACTCCCACGAGTCCCTCTTGTGACATTGCTTTGGAACAGTTGCAGCCTACTAGGGTGGGCTGCTGTCAACATGATGTGGCAACACTTTGATAAAAGAATGCTTGTTCCCACCAGTCCTGTTTCACACAATGTCTGTCCCCAAAGCAACCTGCAACGTATAGGCTATAGTAGCATCTAAATCAAGATGCGACATTGATATAGTGCCTGCTTCCAGCTTTGGAGAAATATTTTAGAAATTGTGCTGCTGATACTGCCTGTCACAGGCTACAGCCAATAGTCAGTTTAAGACTGAAATGGTTGCCTGCCCCCACCTCTTTGTCTCTTGTGCCGACTCCCCTGACCTATTTGTTATTCCCCTCCACTACATAGTGTGGAGAAGTATCTACATATTTAGACCTGGAAGTACTTTGTGATGATGTTGACTCCAAGTAGATTAATGTATTTACACTTGTTAATATGATATAATTTTGCAAGCAAGTACAGTAGATTAGTGGGTCTGCACTTGTTAATATAATACACAAATTAGCAACTATATGTAAATATTTGCAATTGTATGTCACAGTACATGCAAAAAATTATTAGTGATTACATTTGTTTTTTTTTAATGTTGAATTGAGTTAAATGACAGTTATGGAAAATCAAAGGGAGTTTGTTGTAGATGGTGCCTTTCACACAAATTGTATTTTAAAAAGCTTTACTGTCTAGGAAGGGCAGGTGGGAGACTGTTGCTGCTATTTACTGCACACAAGGAACACCAAAGAGAATAGAGATAGAGGATGGAGAGCAAGAGCAGCTTGCTTAGGGATACACTGAATAAGTGGGAGGTATAGAATTTGAACCCAGGTCTCCAAGTGACAAGTGCTGTGCTCTCACCACTAGGCCAAATTGTCTTCCCTTGAACAGAAACAAAAAAAAAAAACATTTAGTACCTTAAAAGGATTCAAATCCCAGAGTCAGTCAAACTCTGTATGACTCAGATTGGTTTATTATCATATGTTCAGCAAGATTATTGTATTGTACTGACTTTCAATCTGGAAACAGGCCTGAAAATAAATGTTTTTACTCAAATTTGCTCCCAAATACCTCATCTTTTGAATGAAACTGGCATAGAGTGAAAATGCACTGCATGCTAACTTAGGCTGTAGCATTTGAAATGTAAATTCTGACTCTATGCCTAGCACTAAATGAAATCTCTGAAATTATATAAAGAATGGATTGTTAAAAGACCAACCCACTCAATGAGACAGAATTCTTGTCATATGAAAATATTCTCTTTTCATAATGGCTTCAAACAATGATGTCTTTCGTATTGGCCTTTTACATTTTCCTGCCCCCGAAGTGAAGTGCAGGTCTATTGTGTCATCATGAATAATAGCATCTATATGCACATTTAGTCATTAGCAGTTGGGTTAAGGTTGGTTCCAGTGCCACATGTGTGGTGTATTATTGATAATTCATCTCAGACTTAGATAGCTAGTTTTTTTATGTAACATGGGTTCATCACAGTAGTGAAACTGATTGGCTCTAGGGCAACAGCTAACTGTGGATTAAATTCTCTAGGAGACATTCTGGAGGCTGCGATGCCCTGTTTGCAGGCACCTCTCTGGTCTGAGGGAGGAGGTTGCCCGTATCCAGGCTGACCTGGCTAGGATTTGTGAAACCTCTTCCCCCACCCAGGGACCACCAGGGCCACCACCGTTACCTCAGAGGTTGCAAGAAAGAGGAGTGGTTGGGCCATGGTGGGCTCAGGGAGGGTGAGGGTGGTGAAACACAGGCACATCCCTCCAGTTGTACCTCTCCACAATTCACATGATGTTCTAGCGGAGCATGGTTCCTCTATGGAGGCACACACAGTGGAAACCAAGGAGGATGCTGTGAACCTCCACAAGAGAGACCCACAGGAGGGTGGCATGAGACCCCACAGGGGAAGAAAACAATTCCTGATGGGGGACTTGATCATTAGGGGGGTAGAAGTGAGGAAGGAAGGGGATAGGGAGGTAAGGTACCTGCCTAGCGCCATGACTCGGAGGGACAGGAAGTGAATCCTCAGGATCGCAGGAGCATCTGCACGAGGGAGGGAGCTGGGTGTCATTGTCCACCTAGGGACAAATGGCCTGGCTGTGAATAGGATCAGAGCAGTGCAAGAGGAGTTTGTGGAGTTGGGGAGGGGCCTTAGACAAGTATGATGTACGGTAACCTTCTCAGAGGTGCTGCCTGTCTATGGCAAGGATGATGCTAGGTTATTCCGCACCATGGGATTCAATAAATGGTTGAAAAACTGGTGTGGAGCTCAGGGTTTTGGCTTCACTGGGGACTGGGGAGCCACCTGGGGGATGCAGGCTTATACTGGTGTGATGGTCTGCATCTGTCCAATGGCAGAACCAGGATCCTAGGTAACAGGTTTAAATGCTTCATCGGCAAGAATTTAAACTAGCCAAGGGGGGAGGGCATTGAAAAGGGGAAGGGAAATCCCAGCATCCCCCCACAAAACACAGTAGTTAGAGAGGTAAACACCAATGTAGAAAAGTCAGTAGGGAGCAGGACAGGGGTAAATGCAGAAAAAGGCAGTAAGGACAGGGATGGGGCTAAAAGGAGTAAGGCCATAAAAAATAAATGGAAGGTGATGAGTACCAATGCCCACAGTCTGTGCAACAAGCTTCCTGAACTAGTGGCCTTGATGGAAGAGAAATGCCTGGATATTGTGGCAGTCACTGAAACATGGTACACAGAGAACCATGACTGGGATGTCAACATACCAGGATACACAGTCTACAGGAGGAACAGAGTGGGTAAAAGAGGAGGAGGAGTAGCTCTCTATATAAGGGAAGGGATTAAAGCAACAGAACTAAAGCGTAAACAGGAAGATGATGAGTCAGTATGGGTCACCCTGGAGACAGGAAATGGCACCACAATCCGCATGGGGGTTGTGTACAGACCCCCATCTCAGGGGGAGGAAATGGACAAGGAAATGATAGAAGGCATACTTAAAATGGCAGAACAAGGGGAGATATTGTTGATGGGGACCTGAATATGCCAGATGTTAACTGGAGTACCTTTGCTGCAGGCACATCCAAGAGCAGGGTCATTCTTGATGCCCTACAGGGGGCAAGCCTCAGACAGCTAGTGTTGGAACCCTCTCAAATGGGGAAGGAGAAAGGATCTCAGATTTAGAAGTGGGTAGCCATCTGGGAACAAGTGACCACCAAACATTGTGGTTCACAATAAACACAGCCATAGAGTCAAGCCATACAAAAACAAGAGTATTGGACTTTAGGAAGGCTTACTTTAGGAAAATGAGAGAGTGCCTCAGAAAAGCACTAGCAAACGGGCAAGAAGGAGGGGTGGAGGAACAATGGGGAAGTATCAAAACAGCCATCACAGAGGCAACAAGCCTTTGTGTCAAGCAAATCAACAAAACAAAACAAAGGAAAAAAATACTATGGTCCTCAAAAGAGGTGGCAGGGACAGTTAAGGAGAAAAGGATAGCATTCAGGAAATATAAGGAAACACAGAAGGAGCAGGACAGAGAACTTCATCAGTTAAAGCAGAAGGAGGCAGGCAAGGCAGTCAGAATAGTAAAGGCACAAACTGAGGAAAAAATAGCCAACTCTGTTAAGAAGGGAGGATAAAATCTTTTATAGGGAGTGAAGAAAAACCAAGGGAGGGATACAGAGACTTATTAAGGAAAGGGAATGTGGGCAGAGGGTGACAGTGAAAAAGCAGGGACACTGAATGAATATTTCTGCTCAGTATTCACAACGGAAGAGGAGGGAGAGGTACCTAAAGCAAACAAGAGAGAAACTCTGAATTGGGGGTGGGGGGGTTTGATACCAGTCCATTCACAGAAGAAAGGGTTTTGAAAGAACTCTTGAAGCTGAGGGTGGACAAATCAATGGGGCCTGATGGGATTCACCCAAGAATTCTAAAAGAACTAAGGGCAGAACTACTGAACTAGTAACACCACTGACTACTCTCTTTAAAAAATCATGGGAGGATGGGGTGGTGCCTGAGGACTGGAGGAGAGCAAATGTGATTCCACTTCACAAAAGTGATAGCAGGGCAGAGGCAGGAAACTACAGACCAGTTTGTTTGACTTCAGTGGTAGGGAAAATGATGGAATCACTTCTGAAGGAAAGAATTGTTGAGTACCTAGAGGCCAGTGAGGCAGAGGACCCAATGCAGCATGGTTTCACAGCAGGAAGGTCATGTCAGATGAACCTAATAGATTTCTTTGACTGGGTGACCAAAGTAGTAGACCAGGGAGGGGCTGTGGATATTGCCTACATAGATTTTAGCAAGGCATTTGACACAGTCTCACACAAAAGATTAATATACAAGTTAGCCAGCCTTGGAGTGGGTCCCAAGGTGGTAGCCTGGATAAAAAACTGGCTGGACAAAAGGGTAATAGTAGACAGAGTCCACAGTGAAGAAAGGAGGGTAACTAGTGGGGTACCGCAGGGTTCAGTACTGGGACCGGTCCTCTTTAACTCATTCATGCCACAAGAGCTCTTTGAGACGTTCACTGCTTGTGCCCTGTATACTCTCAGCACTGCATCCTGGGCCTTTCTAAGCAAAATCAAGCCATAATCAGCATGCCACAAACAAATGTGAATACCTCTTGAACTGTAAGTGCTACACACAAAGTACCAGTGGCAAAGTTGTTCAGCACAATATTACCTTTCCAATGGTGCTATGCAATTAATTGTAATCAATTTAGTTTTTATTTTATATTAGCTGAAATACCAAATAACTGATTTTTTTCTGATTTTTTTCAAGGTGCTTAGGTGAGGTATGAGAGACAAATGTCAGCCCTGTACACCATACATTAAACAAATGCAATTCTCTCCTAAAGTATACATGGTAGACACAAAGTATCAGTGGCAAAATTGTTCAGCACAAAATTATTTTTCTAATGGCACTATGCAAGCAATTGTAATCCATTTAGTTTTATTTTATAGTAGCTGAAATACCAAACAACTGTTTTTTTTTTCAGATTTAGTCAAGGTGCTTAGGTGAGGCTTGAGAGACAAATATCAACCATTCACACCATACCTTAAACAAATGCGAATAACTCCTAAAGTATACATGATAGACATAAAGTATCAGCAGCAAAATTGTTCAGCACAAAATTTCCTTTCTAACGGTGCTATGCAATCAATTCTAAGCAACTAGGTTTGTTTAATATATAGGTAAAAACTGCTGACTTCCTCAGACATTTCTAGGCCTGAGTGAAAGTCAGCAGAGTACATCTACAGGCGTTATTGTCCTGAGTGGCTATGCTTTCAGATGCCACCTACAGACGTATCTAGGCCTGAATGAGTTAATGTCTTTATAAGTGACACTGGAGAGCACCTAGAAGGAAAGGTATGTCTCTTTGCAGATGACACAAAGATCTGCAACAGGGTTGATACACAAGATGGGGTGGACAGGATGAAAAGGGAATTGGCAAGGTTGGAGAAATGGTCAAATATGTGGCAGTTCAGATTCAATGCAAAGAAGTGCAAGGTAATGCATCTGGGAAACAAAAACCCAGGGGAAGAGTACACAGTGGGGGATGAGTTAATAACAACAACAATCGAAAGAGACCTAGGAGTAAGTATATCAGATGAACTAAAGGTGGGCAAGCAATGTGAGAAGACAGTAAGGAGGGCTGGGGGGATACTGGGATGCATAGGGAGAGGCATCAACCATAGAAAAAAGGAAGTTGTTATCCCTCTGTACAGACAGTTAGTGAGATCCCATCTGGAGTACTGCGTGCAATTCTGGAGACCCCATCTCCGCAAAGACATAGGCAGAGTGGTGGCTGTTCAGAGGAGGGCAACCAAAATGGTGCAGGGTCAGCACCAGAAGACATACGAGGAGAGACTAAAGCAGCTTAATATGTATACTCTTGAAGAAGAGAGGGAGAGGGGTGACATGATAGAAACTATCAAGTATCTCAAGGGAATTAAAGTACTAGGGGGTAGCATCTTTCAGAAGAAGAGATGTGCAAGGACAAGGGGGTACAATTTGAAGATGGGGGGACATCACAGAGGTAATGTTAGAAAATATTTTTTCACAGAGAGGGTTGTGGATGCATAGAACAGCCTTCCTGAGGAGGTTGTGGAGTCAGGAACAGTGGGAGAATTCAAGAATGCATGGGACAGGCAAAAGGCAATTCTAGTGGGGGTAGGAGGAAGTAAGCTGTTGATTAACTGGAATTGGCAGCTTATCCATCAGGTAGGGAAATGGGCAGACTAGGTGGGCCAAGCGGCCTTTATCTGCTGTCAAATTCTATGTTTCTATGTTGCTGTGCATGATCTAGTTACCCCAGTGTCAGAGACTGCATCACAGCATGGATGGATCTAGTACTACAGAGCAGCTCGCTTTTGCCAGCAGTCATTGTTATTGTTCGTGAAAGCGAGCTGCCCCGAGATTGTAGTGTAGGTAGCTATGGAAGTTACTTTTTCATTGTTTAACTACCTTACTGTGAATAATTGGCTCCACTTGAGATTTCCAGATGGGGAACCTGCAGTTCAACTTGTCAGCAAGATTAACATATCAGACAGTGCATTTTGTCAACAGCACACAGCTGCAAGTGATCCTTTGGGCCATCCGACAGGTCAGGACACATGGACGGGAGATTTCCACAGCCACATAGCCCAGTGGCAATCGGACCATACTGTGATAGCCCCAACTGAACTTGATGATGGCACATCTATGGCAAGAGCTGTGAAAAAAATGAAAATTTCAGAGTGTAATGCTAGAGCAGCAGACAGCTGCAACTGTTGCTGTGTCCGATCAGGCAAGCGAAAAGCAGCCACCGAGGGGTTCTGCAGTGATGGACCACTATGGCAATCTGCAACTGTGGCAAGTGCAAACCACCTTCAGCAGACTAGTGGTACCATTCACAAACACCCAGCTATGCCACCTAGTAGCTGAGCACATCCCAGTGATAACACTACTGCTGCGCTCAGCTTTTCAGTGCCATGCAGCGTAGGAGCATTACATATCAAACACAGGCAGACTGCAATCCTAAGCACCATCACTGCCAATGCTTCTGATCTGTAGTGTGCTGATGTGGCATACTTTACAGATGACAAACACACATGACTGGGCAAGAACACTAGTGCTGCAGACAGTAACAGCAGTACACAACATGTTCATCTGGTGACACAGCGAGCAATGGCTGGTGGTATAAGCAGCCAGCTTCAGACCCTGCACCACACAACACATGCTGATTTTCTAGGGAAACCTCAGGCATACCACAGTTCATAGTGAACAAGTTGCAGAACAACATTGTGGCATGCATAAAAAACACACTGATCCTGAACACAGTAGCAGGGTAAACAGCACTGGTGATGCTGACATGCAGAGCTGGCAAGTCAATTGCAATGTGAACCACATGGTAACAGTGCATGGATCCACAACCGGTTGTTGATAACATTTTTGTCAAACGACTGTACAGCGAAACCGTCATATTGACCCCATTTATGGTCAGTATACAGTTTCTGACTTGGAAACATGTTTTTCTTCAGGGGGCTTTGCCTCTGAACCCTTCACGTGGGAGGCTGTGCTCTCCACACCCACTCACTAAATATAATAAACTCTGAATCAGAACTGATTAGGTGAAGGGATGCAAGACCCCTGGAATACAGTGCCCGGGTCCACTGCTGACACTACAGTGACCTGGCACTGTAGTCACTGTAGTGATGGTCACTATCAACTTTTCACTGTCGCCGGTGTATACCACAGTGCATGACCAGCGGATAGTGCACAGCAGGACCACAGTAAAACTTGATCATTCTACTAGTGGTGAGGTCCCACTATTTCCACGTAATACACAAGAAGCAAAACAGGGTTAAGACACTTTCCCTGCTCAAGCCATGTGTGTCTCCATGATATATGCTACAGCAAGTACCCTACCTACTCATACTGTGTCCAGTGCTACAACACTTAGGCTTGAGGCACAGAGGAAGCAGGCTCACTTTCTCGCATGGCACAGCAAGCAACAGCATGCATCTCCTGTAGAGCATCATACTCCACCTGCTAGTACTGTGTCCAACAGTAGCCCAAAAAGCACCAGACAGTGTCCAAACCCACAGACTGTCTGTTTAAAAGTGCTAGACACAGTTTACATGTCTCTGTTCACTGCCTCTCAGTCAAGGAGTACAAGCCAGCAAAAGACTATATGACACAGTCAATATTGTACACCACCTACCATTACTGTGTCCAGTGCAGCAAGAAGTGCTCTCAACGGACAGACAAAGCAGCCTGACTGCCTCTCACCAATGTCATGGCACAGCATGAAGAAAGATATATTTCCTGTACAGTACCATACCCCACCTAGTAGTACAGTGTTCAGTAAAATGCAAGAAGTGTTGTCGACAGACTGAGGAAGCAGGCTGTCTGTGTCTCAGCAGTGTCATGGCACAGCAAGCAACAACACACATATCCAGTATAGTATTGTACACCACCACCTACTACTACTGTGTCCACCAGTGGGCCAACGAGAACCATACAGTGTCCGAAGTCAGTCTCCCTACAAAGCTGCAGGACACAGGGTCCATGTCTCTCTACAGTGGCTGTCACTCAAAGCATACAAGCCAGCAGACGAGTGTACCACATGGTCAGTATCATACCCACCTACTAGTACTATGTCCAGTGCAGCAACAAGTACGGTTGAGGGACAGAGGCAGCTGGCAGACTGTGTGTCACCGCTATCATGGCACAGCAAGCAACAACATGCCTATCCTGTAAAATATTGTACACCACCTACTAGTACTGTGTCCAGCAGTGGCCCAGGAGGCACCATACAGGGTACAAAGCCAGAGACTGTGTCTACACAGATGCTGATCAGAGATTGTGTCTCTGTGCAGAGATACTCACACAAAGACTACAAGACAGCAAAAGACTGTAGCACACATTCAGTATCATATTCCACCTATTAGTACTTTCTCCAGTGCGGCAACAAGTGCTGTCGAGGGAGAAAGGAAACAGTCTGACTCTCTGACACCAGCATCATCCCACAGCAAACAACAAGATGCATCTCCTGTACAGTATTGTATGCCACCTAGTACTACTTTGCCCAGCAGTGTGGCAAGTAGTAGTAGCAGCATACATTGTGCAAAGCCAGAGACTGGTTCTACCAAGGTGATGGACACAGGTCCCTTGTCTCTGTCCAATGCCTGTCACTCAAAGAGAATAGGCCAGCCAAGGACTGTATCACAAACTAGACACTTGGCATTGTCCAGCACTGACCTGGATCACCTACAGACTACCAAAGATGAGCACAATACACAGAAAAGTACTCTCTGAGCAATCAGTGTACTTCAGGATTGGTTAGGAGTGAAAGACATGAACATAAATTATAAGGAGGTCTCTGTTGAAGTCCTCAGTGGATTGCTGTGGGAGTTACATGCATTGGTACATGACTTTCAGGGAAAGCATATACTGTTAGTAGCCTACTGTGTTTGAGAGCAGGCATAAACTGCTTTCTGAATAACACGGACAACAATCTACTCCTTAACATATGTACTGATCCTGGATTTAAAATTGTGAATAATGTATTTATTGCTGTGCTGAAACAGATATGCAAGGAGGGAAATGATTGCTCTGTACATCACCCTGCCATTACTGAAGCTGATTTAAGAAAGCTCCACACATCTCCAGCTCTGTTGCCTGACACACCTGTGGGGATAGTAAAGTGCATCTGTTTTGAACTCCAATTGGGGGTAGCACGGCGTGGGCGAGAACGTATCAGAGAGCAGGACCTCTTTACACTAAAACAAGATAGTGCAGGCAAAAAATATTTAACTCTCACTTACAATCCACACAGCAAAAATCGTTGCAACATTCATGAGGCAAACAAGGAGAGTCAGTGTAGTTTTTTGTTTGCTGACCCAACAAATCCCAGTTGCCCTGTGTAGCTGTACAAAAACTATATCAGCAGATGACCTCCACATGCACAAGCACAGTACTTGCATCCAAAGCAAGTAGTATGACCCAGCAACGAACACTGGTATACCCTACAACCCATGGGTGTAAATTATCTTGGGGACTTAATGTCCAGAATATCAGTGGAAGCAGGTCTTAGTCAATGGTATACAAACCATTGTAACTGCAGTTCAGATTCTGTCAGAGGTGGGCCTTGCATCTTGTGAAATCATGGCTATTACTGGACACAGATGTGAGAACAGCTTCAAAAATTACTGGTCAGCATCTACAAGTGATTGGGAGAAATGGAGCAAGTTGTTGTCATCATATGGTCACGATAAGCGCACCATCCATCCCACAGCACCTACCGCAGCAAGTACTGTATCAGTATGCGCCACACAGAGGAGTCAGCTGTCACAACAAATGTGCATCAGTCTGTCAACACACATTCCTGCAGTATATCAGCATTCTCCTCTGGGCAAAACGCACCTGACAACAGAGCTGGAATGCCACCGTTGCATACTGCAATGATGCCATCAACACAGAGTGGCGACCCCAGTTGGCACATCAGCAGTCATGGTGCCTGCATTTGACCTGAAAAATTTTACTAACCATGGGACATTACAGTTCCACTACCACAGCAAATAGCAGCTTGGTAGTTGACCACAGTGCAACAACACAGTGTTGAACACTATGGCATCATCTAACCTGGTGGGTGCTGTTAAAGTGTGCTACCATCCTCATAAGTAGAGTCCGTAAAACAACAAAGCAGCCATAAACAGCATAACGCACTGCAGGACAGTGTACCACATTGTAAGGTATATGTTTTCCATCCGTGTGAACATCTTTCAACCTTTTCTGTTGCGGGTAAAAGCAGTTGCACATAATGCAGTCCTATGGAGCAACAGTGCAGTTCACAGAGTAATTGTATCCGACTCACTCTATAATAGAGTTATCAGTTGTCGTTTCAGAGTGACAGACCAGCAGTGAAGCTAGGAAAGTTTTCTGCATGTGTCAGAAGACGTGTTATCCTCGGACTGTAAAATCTTCATTCAGTATGTGTAGCACTAGTATGTTTCAGGGAGCCATGTATAGCTCAGTATTGTATTGTGAGCACCGTAGCTGTCGTTTGAACACTGTTGTTGAAGCGTGTGTGCGTTACATGCTGTGAGCAAGAATGTGTTCAAAGTAACACAGTAGCAAGAGCAGTACTAAGTGGCCATGACAGAAATGTGCACTTTAGTGTCAAGGCAAACACTGACTTGCAGCGTTTATTTAGTAGTTGAGTTATATACACGTTTGTTGGTGAAAGTCATACCTCTCAAGTGTCCCTGATTTTCAGGGACGTCCCTGATTTGGCCTCAAAATTTTCCGCTGTCCCTCGTAAAATTTGTGTTTTTGTGACAGAATAGTGGGGATTAAAAGCAGAAAATAATGTCTTAGGCTGATCAGGTGAGAGCTCACTGAGCCTGCCTCCTCTTCCTTCTACCGCCCCCCCGTCATGGTAGTGAACTGACTTTGGTGCAAAAATGGTCCCGTTTTCATCAATCTGATGTATTTTTAAAGTCTTCTGCACCAGCTCAATGGTGAAATGCAGTGCACTTACAGTATAAGGGTGGCTTGGATACACCCCTTGACAGGGCATATGTTGGCAGGTTCCTGTTGAAAGACTCCCTTCATGTCACTCCTAATGAGTTACAGTATATGCTTTCTTGTATGCTCTGAATGATGGCTGTTTTGACCTTAGCTTCAAAAGCCCCATTTGCTTGGACAGATTTTGGTCTGTTTGTAACAAGCTGAAGGACATACTCCTTTGGCTCCCCTTTCAGGCAATACCATTAACAAAACCAACTGTTCACACATTGACTGTAATGTTAAAAAATGAGGGATTTAATGTACAGGATATTAGTTACTGATTGTCACAAAGATATGATGTGCTTGGGGATCCAGAACCTATATTAGATATGGAAAACTTCTGGATGGGACATTGGCACTTTAAGGTCAAACTCAAACACTCCACCTAGTATGTTTTTCTGGGTCGCGACAGGGCACATTGTTTTTACTCAGGACAGCCTAAAACTCGTTTTGCTGTGGTTTGGATACCTACTTAAGCAACACCTGCAATAAAATTCACTGTAGTTTATGTTTAACCCTGGAACATACTAGTTCACAATGTCTTAATGATCTCTGTTGTGATCTGTGTGAAGAATGAGGCCATTCTTATTGCCAGAGTGTCAGTGGGCTGTGCATAACAGGGATGAGGTGGATCCCCAGGATTCATTTTTGGAAAAAGCACAAAGGAACCTACAGCAAAAGTGGCAGAGGGAAATGGCAGCAGCCCTTGCCCATCAGGAAGACTGATATTGCTCACCCTCTCCCTCAGGAGGAAGCGTCATCTTTACAGAGCCTCCTGTGGTGCCCCCCCACCCAGTAGAAGCCTCTCAGCCTGATAAAGTTTCCACTCTACTGACCCAGGCAGCTGTTTCAAATCCAGATTCTAGGAGTGTACCTCTACTGGATGAGACTGTAATGTCTTCTTCTGACATGACTGTTGTAAGCTGAAAGTGCTCACTTCACTTCCATAAGATGGGTATTCTGTTCCCCTGGAGAACAAGTATGAGGTCTTGATGGACGACAACATGGAAACTGACACCGGAGTCGACTCTGATGCCTTTTCATTTGCTTCCTCTAAAATCCAGGCAACTACAGATACTGGGGAAGATGATTCATTTAACAAAACTAAACTGAAACACAGAAAAAAACAGAAGATGGTTACCCGGAGTGTTTCAGTGAAACACATGGATTGCACTTAGTGATGTTTTTAGTTTTTCTTCCTTACCATCTTCTTATGGCCCCTACTCTACACCTAACTACTGTTAATATGAACAGTATAAAAACTGCACCCAGGAGGACACTTCTCTTTGCCCTAGTTAAGGACCTGGGGCTGGATTCACAAAGCTTTCAGAAGGTGCAAAACCTTCCCTAAGTCCCCAAAACTGCCGTAGCTATGGAAACAAAGGGGAGATTGCTCTAAGTGCTATTCACAAAAACCTCCGCAGCTGCGGAAAAAAACACTATGGACTGTGGAAAAAAGTGCAGCTGTGGAAGTCCCAGAGGAAAAAGAGGTGTGAGATAAGTAAGGCACAACTCCTTCAAGGCTATTCTCAGCCATTTTTTTTCTGCAGTTGCGGAAAAAATGTTACACAGTAGAATGAGATGTAACTCCCTCTCAGCAAACTGCAGTAGTGCCCCAGCAATTGGAATCAATTAAGGTGGAGGTGATCCACAGGTAATAGCATCCCAAATAGTATAGCAGTGGCTGATGTTACAGAAACAAAAGGACACATTACCATGACACAGTATGGCAACCGGCAACAACCACCAGACTCAGTGCAGCCCATGATGGAGCCCCACAGGCAGTAGAGCCTGACCAGCCTGCAGCGAATGCCACCCCCACAGGCAACAGAATCACCCCAGGGAGGGATGATCTGCAGTGACTGTCAGCCACTGTGGGGCCATGGTATTGCTGGTACCTGTGGTGCTGCAGTGGTCCCAGTTGAGGGACTGGTTGCAGGTATCCTTGTGGGTGCTGTCAGCCTCATACAATGGCAGCAATGTTAATGTCTGCTGCTTTAGCTACATGGATTTACTATTGCTGTGCTTCCTCAGCCATTTCCACAACTGCGGATCCACAGCACTTGCAGGATTCTGCAGCTGTGGGACATTTTGCGGATTTCCCTCAGCTGCAGGATTTTCTTTAAGAATATCATGCAACTGCATGTCTGCAGTGCTGCAAGCCTTTTTTCTGTAGCTACAGGATTTTTGCTGTTCTTTGAGAATCCTGCCCCTGGCCTTTGTTGTTTCCTTCCTTCAGGAGACAAGACTGAACACCTTCTTTGACATTTCTCAAGCTCAAAGACATTGGTGCTGGGGACCTTCTCTCTGGTCCATTGGAGCTGATGCCTGTGATGGTGTGGGGATATCATTTGGGAGATGTTCCTTTACTGTATAATGTCTAGTTGATATAGATCTGGGCAAGGCTCTTCTGCTTGATGTTCAGTATCAGGGTCCCCTTTCTAGCTTATCTATGTTTATGCAACTCAGACAAAGAAAGCTAGGGTATATCTTTTTTGGTCCATACAGCTGTACTTACATACGTCCAGACACGTTGTTTTTGCAGGTGACTTTAATAGTGACCTTTCTCATGTTGACAGGGGAGATAAAACCTCGAAATTATTCTGTGATACCAATACCCTCACTAAAATTCTGAAATATGCCTCCCTGGTAGATGCTTACGGAACTCAACATTCCATGAGTGGCTACACATATCATAGAAGTACCCTGGCCACTAGGATAGATTTTTTGTTTGTCTCTGACCACCTCCACCTGATGCTTATGCAACTGCTACGTATAGAAACTTCAGCTCATCAGTTACTGGGGGAGCCTTTGGGGAGACTCCTACATTTCATGTTGGTAAAGGCTATTGGAATTTAAATAATTCCTCAGTACTTGATTCGTCAAACCAGAAGAATGTCCTTGATCTACTTCGAGCTCAACAGTCCCTGGCATGCATGACTGATGACCTAGGAACTTGATGGGATCATACCAAGAAGGAATTGCTAGTTTTGTTCAACTGATTGTCCAGATCCAGGAAAAAGCATGAATACTTTGAATATCTCACTTTACATTCTCAGTTGACCGAGGTCCTCACCCTTATGCATACCAGTGCAGGGGATTATAGTTCCCAGATAACTAGTATAAAGGGGAAAGATGCAGACCCTTCAATATGATAGGAGCCGTTCTCTTTTACTAGAACACCGAAACGGGACTCAGGGCTACAAATGTATGGATGACTCATTTGAAAGTTGTTAGAAAAGGGTACAACATGGAAACATTTCAAAGGTCTCCACACAGATGGTGGAGATTGTTATAGATAAAGATGGTATAATGTCCCAAGTGCACTCACATCTTTTTGCCATATTTGGACACCCTAGCCCCTCTATTCCTTTAGACGCCTTTTTAGCATCCATTAAAGTCCTTGACATTCTTCAACGGGATTTATAATTCAATCTTGAGATTTGTGTCAAGGGCAGTTTATCATACCCATCAATGCAAAGTTCTGAACTTGTCTGGTTGTTTATCATTTATTATACAATGGCAAGAAAGAATAAGTTTTTCTGATTGGTCAGTCTGGAACTGGAACTGTGATGTTGTCCTGGCATAAGATCACGGCTTCACCCTCAGCACATTGATGACCACATGTAGTGCAAAAAAGAAATATTGCTCCACTGCTTACGAGCAGCATCTCCAGTCCCCACTTAGCTGTTCTGCTTGCCGCTCTACTCGCCGCTACCTTGCACAGTGTAAAACCCGACCAGAAAAGCAGACAAAAAGCAAATGCATCGAGCAGCACACATGTCTTGGTATTCCATTTTTCTGAATGGATAACCATGACACTGAAATGCAAAAAGCTTCATGCTGACCAGAAAAACCTAAAACGAGTGAGCGCCCAACAGCATCACTGGTCACATCACGCGCTCGCTCGTCGCACTAAAAATTGCACTGTTCTTCCTCCCCTTAAAAAATACATTTCAATACCTTTCCTCTCCTGGTACAAACATACCTTAACTGTACTGGGAGAACCTAAACAAGGCAAAAAACTGAAAAAAAAACAAAACATCAGGATGAGGGTGGGGCGGGGATTCTCACCAAAAGACATGACTGCTGACAACCACTCGCTTCTCATCAATCTTCACCCGGTTCCCCAGTCAGCTGCAGGATCAAATCATTTAACCTTCTAAATAAAACATTCTCTCCTATCTGTGTGTGTGTGGGGGGGGGTCAGTGGAACACAAACCTAGCAAAGTATAAAAAAACCAAAACAGCATACACATATACAAAGCAACAATACAGTAGGACTATTTTTCGTCTATGTATACCTACCCACATAAAAAATGACTTAAACATGTTTTAGAATATATTGTAAACAAGGTATATTTTCCTTTTTCTGCAATAGAGCCATTGTATAATAGGAATAATGCACTCCAAGTTGTGTGCCATGCTGGGATAACGTCACTTCTGGGGTGATTAGTCACACTCAGCCTGTGGCCTCGTGCCTAATCACCCCAGGTGTGACGTTATCCCAGCATGACACACACCCTGTCATGCATTATTCCTTTAATACAGTGTGTTTTAAGCCAGGGCTTTTTCTGTTTAAGGGCACCCTGGGTCTATTACCACCATCTATCTATGCCCTGTTCACAAGGGCTTTAAATGGAAGAGAGACCAGATCCCAGACTTAGCTTTTCCTTTCCACTCTTCAAAAAATCACTTGGCCAGAGGTCACTTTTATATAAAGCTCCTTTGCTGTTTAATGCACTCCCTTCATATATTGTGAAATGTTCAACAGTATTGTCTTTTAAAAAAAAAAACTTTTGAAAATGGCTCAATGATTCCAATGAATGTACCTGTTTCTCATCGTAGGTCCTGTATGGCTGTTTTTTCCATTTAATATGTCAGTGTTTGTTATATTTATTCTATGTAATGTTATTGTAATATTCTGTGTTTTTTGTACACTTGTCGCATATGAAATGGACAGAAATGCTCATTGTGCTTACAAGTATAAAAAATAAAAAATAAATGAAAAAAATGAAATGAAATAATTGAATTAACCATGCTCATTCCCCCTTTAGAGGCACAGTACACCATTTCCCTATTTCAGCCGAATATAGCCCTGGGTTTAGATGGCCTCACATCAGAATTTTATGACTTTTGGAGATCCTTTAGTGGACATTTTGACCGTGGTGTTCAACTGGATTGTGCAGAAAGGCTCAGGGCCTACCTCTTTTGCTGAGGCCATCCAAATCCTTCTGTATAAGAAAGGACAGCATTCAGACTTTACTAATTGAAGATCTTTGTGTCTCCTTTAACGCTGACCTCAAAGTCCTAATGAATGTCTTACATGAAAGACTCGCCAAGGTCTCCAAATATGTTATTTCCCCTGTTCAGACTTGTACCATACCTGATAGACATACTGCTGACAACTTGATCCTGCTAAGCGGGGGGTACTGAGGCAAATGTGGGATTCATTCTGTCACTCAACCAACAGAAACATAGAAACATAGAATGTGTTGGCAGATAAGGATCATACAGCCCACCTAATCTGCCCTTTTCCCTACTTGGTTTGGCAGTCCCTACTCTTATTTGGACTGCCTTTTCCCCAGCTGTGCTGTACAGCAGGGTACCTTTATGCTTATCCCATGCACTTTTGAATTCCCCACACTGTTTTCGCTTCCACCACCTCCATTGGTAGGCTGTTCCACGGATCCACCACTCTCTGTGTGAAAAAATAATTCCTAGCATTCCCCCTAAGCCTCCCTCCCTCCCTCCCTCTTCATGTTATGTTCCCTTGTCCTTGTGCACTTCTTCTCTGAAATATACTCCCCCTTGTACCCTGTTTATTCCTCTCAGATATTTGAAAGTCTCTATCATATTCCCTCTCTCCCCCTCTCTCTTCCAGTGAATAGATGTTTAGTTCCTTGAGTCTTTCGTCATAAGACTTGTGGTGCAGTCCATGTATCATTGTTGTTGCTCTTCTCTGGACTGCTTCCATTATATGTCCTTCCTGAGATGTGGTCTCCAGAATTGACACAGTATTCCAGATGAGGCCTCATCAGTGAGCTATACAGTGGCATCACCACGTCATTCCTCCTACTGGTTTTGCCCCTTCCTATGCACCCCAGCATTCTGTTTGCCTTCCCCACTGCTTTTTTGCATTGTTTGGCTGACTTCAGGTCATCGGATATGATAACCCCCAGGTCTCTCTCCTGACTTGTGGTGGTTAGAACCTGCCCCCCATCCTGTATTCCTCTCTTGGGTTTCTGTGTCCCAGGTGCATAATCTTGCAGTTCTTAGCATTGAAACCCAACTGCCAAACCCTTGACCATTCCTCAAGTAGTATTAGGTTGTTTCTCATTTTATCTAGCCCTTCCTGTGTGTTGACTCTGTTACAGATCTTGGTGTCATCTGCGAACAGGCATACTTTCCCCTCAAGTCCCTCTGCAATGCCACTTCTGAAGACAATGAATAGAATTGGACCCAGAACTGATCCCTGTGGAACCCCACTGGTCACCTCCCCCTCCTCAGATTTTATGCCATTTACTGCCACCCTCTGGGTCCTGCTTTTTAATCAGTTTCCAACCCATTTTACCACTTTAGAGCCCACACCCAGATTCCCCAATTTGTTAAGCAACCTTCTATGAGGAATGGTGTCGAAGGCCTTATTGAAATCCAGGTAGGCCACATCAACCGTCCTTCCCTGATCCACCACCCTGGTCACCTAGTCAAAGAAATTGATAAGATTAGTCTGACAGGACCTTCCCTCAGTGAATTCATGCTGCCTTGGGTCTTTTGCACTGCTTAACTCCAGGAACTTCACTACCCTCTCCTTAAGCAGGGACTTCATCAGCTTCCCCACCACTGAGGTCAGGCTTACAGGTCTGTAATTGCCTGCCTCCTCCCTACTTTTAGTCTTGTGCAGGGGGACCACCTCTGCCCTTCTCCAGTCCCCAGGTACCTCCCCCATCTCTAGTGATTGGTTGAAGAGGGTTGTCAGCGGACCTGCTAGGACTTCCCTGAGTTCCTTCAACACTTTAGGGTGAATCCCGTCTGGCCCCATTGCCTTGTCTGTCTTTACTTTCCTAGTTCCTCTAAGACTCTTTGTATTTCCTGAATACCTTACTTTTTTCTCACACTTTCTCAGCTACTGACTTAGATAACCACAGTGGCTGCTTCTTTCTTTTGCTTTTGCTAAGCAATCTGACACATTGACTTGTCACTCCTGCTATGGATCTCTTGAGCCTAAGCTACTGTTGTTCTACCCCTCCCCCTATATCTTCTGCTGCTAGGGCAGTTTTGAGCTGTTCCCCATCTCCATGAAGTTGGCCTGGAAATCAAGGATCTTAATCTTTGAATGGCTTTCTTCTGCCAACGTGTTGATTTTAAACCACACAGTTCTGTGGTCACTGGTACCAAGGGGACTGCCCACCTCAAGATCCATGATTCTGTCCCTGTTTGTCAGCACTAAGTCCAGTACAGCCTCCTCCTTGGTGGGCTCAACCACCAGCTGCCTTAGGTTTGCCCCATACATGGCAGACATGAGGTCCCTGCTCCTTGATGTACTTGCAGTCTGGGTATTCCAATCTGCATCTGGCATGTTGAAGTCACCCATTAGTAGTACTTCCCCTTTGGCTGCCATATTATGGATGGCTTCTACTAATACTAGATCCATATCCTCCCCCTGTATGGGAGGCTAGTAAACTACTTCATCATGGATGGTTGTTTTGTTCCCCGACTCCAGAGTGACCCACAATACCTCTGCTTCTTCCCTTGATCTCTGAGCCTCCGTAGCTTTAATCCCTTCCTTTACATACATAGCAACCCCTCCTCCCTCTTCCCCTCCCTATCCTTTCTAAAAAGTGTATACTCTGGTATGGCTGCATCCCAGTCATGGTTCCCCGTGTACCAATTCTCCGTATTAGCCACAATATCCAGGTTTGTGTCTGCCATCAGTGCCGTTAGGTCTGGGATTTTGTTTCCCAGACTGTGGCCATTTATGCATATGACCTTCCACTCTGCATACCTGCTTAATGTTCCTTGTTTACTGGTCTTTGTCCTGCGCCACATTAGTGATGTATCTTCTGTTCCCTCCCCCATTGTAACCATGGTAGTTTTATGGTTAGATATTATGCTAGTTATTGGGTCCTCACTGCTTTCAGTTATGTTCTATGGGGGGGTATGATAATTCCCCTGACTGTCTATGCCTCCCACCTTGGCAAGTTTACAGTAAATGATCACTAAGGATGCACTTAAATGTCTCAGAAAGGATTCCTTTGCCTGCCCTGGGTAGATGCAGGCCATCTGGAGAATATAGTCCTTCATCCCTCCAGGTGAGGTTCCAGTCCCCAATGAAGCCATACCCCACCTCTCTGCACCATTTCTTCAGCCATTTGTTGAATTCAATGATGTGGATGTCCCTCCCTTCCCCCTGACATGGACAGGTAGCACCTCCGAGAAGGTGACAAAGTGTGCTACTTGCCCAAGACTCCTCCCCAGCTCCCTGAACTCTTCCTGTACTCTTCCTACATCTACCCCCTCTCTAGCCAGGTCATTAGTCCCCAAGTGAATAATGATGTTCAGCTCCCTCCTACTTGCAATCCTAAGAATGTGCTTGCCCTCCTTCCAAACTTTGCCTCCAGGTAGGCACATTACCTCCCTCTCACCATTGCTACCTGATCACAGCTCAATCCCCAGGACAGTGGAGTCCCCAACCAGGATTTGCTTTCTCCTCCTGTGTGTTCTCCTTGCATCTGCCCTTGGAATTTCATTCTGGATTACCCCCTCAACCCCCATGGTGTTCACTTCTGGAGATGCTGCACAATCTCTATGCTCTGCCAGGATGGCATACGAGTTGTGAAGTGCCACTGGCTGGGGGATGTGCCTCCATGGTGCCTCTCACACCCTCCCTGAGCCCACTCTAGTCCATCCTTTCCTCTTTCTTGGCAACCTCTGAGGGAGCGGTGGTGGACATGGTGGTCTCTGTATGGGGAAAGGTTGCCTGTATCCTCACCAACTCTGCTTGGAGTTCAGCTACCTCCTCCCTCAACACAGAGAGGTGTCTGCAGATAGGGCAGCACTGCAGTGTTGAGAAGGTATTTCTGAACACTGCTGCCCCACATCTTCTGCAAAGTAGGTGTTTGACAGGGTTTCCCTTCATTTTTGTTTATTGTATTCTCATATTATGGCATCTCTGATGTTTTGTGCTCTTGACTTTGTGCACTATACACCTCCGCTACTATCCTTCCACTTATTAATGGATATCATGGCCATAGAATTCAGTTGCAGAGGGGTGTCCAACAGGGTTACCCCCTCAGCCCCTTGTTA
This sequence comes from Neoceratodus forsteri, assembly GCA_016271365.2. Taxonomy (NCBI): domain Eukaryota; kingdom Metazoa; phylum Chordata; order Ceratodontiformes; family Ceratodontidae; genus Neoceratodus; species Neoceratodus forsteri. The sequence continues at coordinate 924,053,398 of CM057458.1, read as the reverse complement.
TACACCTTTTGCATTGATCCTATCATCCGCAAAATCCAGCAGCATCCGTAAATTCAGGGTATTACTAATACTGCAGGAAACGGTGAATTCAAAATAGCGGCATACACAAATGATGTCACTTTGTTTATCTGGGATGTGCCCTCAGGATGTATTGCAATAGATATTTTTCAATCTTTTATGCCAATATCGGGAGCCAAACTTAAGCTACATAAATGTCAAGGACTGGTCATAGGTTCCCCTGGAAGTTCTGTGGGTAACATTGGGGGAATTGGAATTACCTCCATGTCACTCAAAATTTTGGGAATTACTAGGTTTACTGGGTGAATTGGACAAAAGGAGGCCAAAGGCCCATCGTGATTGTCCCCCATAACAAAGGGAAATTAGACCAATTTGTTCTTCTAGAAATAAACTGTATCTAATTATTTCTTAAAGAGTTCAACTTTATCTCAACCAGATATTGTGGCAGCCTATTCCAGACTTTAGCCTCCTGTATTGTGAAGAAATTATCCTGTTTTGTGCTGTTGACCCTGGGTACTGTTAGCTTCCCATTATGGGGCCTCATATTATCCCTAGAAACACTGAATTTTAGCTCCATTTAGCTACTCAGCATGGGATCTTTCAGAGTTTTATACAACAGCAAAAAATCCCTTCTCTGTCTCCTACACGCTAGTGAAAATAAATTTGTCTTATGTAGACTGTCCTCGTATGTTAGTCCTTTACAGCTGGAAATGAGTCCGGTTGTAGCTCATTGCACACCTTCGATCATTGCCTTATCTTTTAATAGATATGGGGACCATTAACTGGGATGCATAGTCTGTAAGGGGCCTTATGAAACTCCTATATAAGGGTAAGATGCATTGTTCAGTTTTACAGATAAAGGTATTCTGTGTTCTTTTAATGAGCTCCATGGCTCGCCTAGTTGTAATTTTACATTGGTCTAAAGAGGTAAATATATTATTGACTGTTACCCTAAGGTCAACTTCTGAGCTACTAGATTTAATTATTTTGCGATCTAATATATATATACTTATAGTTGGGTTATTTACACCAAGATGCAGAACAGTACACTTATCAATATTGAAGAACATTCCATTATTTACTGCTCAGTTTTCTATTTTATTTAGATCATTGAGAAGAGTTAGGTGCTTGGCAAAAGTATTGACCTCCCTACCTAATTTAGTATCATCTGCAAATTTTAAAATTATATTATTGGTATCCATGTTCATGTCTCCAACAAACATTTCAAACAGGGTGGGACCCAAAACTGTTCCCTGAGGGACACCACTATTGATGGGCATTTCCTTGAATAGATGACTGTTCACTCTTACCCATTGCATATGATTGGATAACCAATGATTAATCCAATTTACTATTCTTTCATTGAAACCTAGTTGTAACACCTTGTCTATCAGTGTGACATGTGGGACTTTATCGAATGCTTTCGCAAAGTCTAACAAAATTACATCAGTTGCCTTTCCTGAATCAATACTGTTGCTAATGTGATTATAGAAAGTGATAAGGTTGGTGATACACAAACGGCCCTTTTTAAACCCATGTTGGGAGTTATCTACCAATTTTAAGGAATCTCTTTCATTATCTAAGACTGATTTTATCAACTTTTCCAAAACTTTGTAGGGAACCGAGGTTAAACTAATCAGTCTGTAATTTTCAATTTTGCTCTCATTACCCTTTTTGAAGATAGGTATCACCTCTGCTTATCTCCAGTCTAATTGTATTTCCCCAGAGCACAAGGACTTATTGAACAGTAACGTTAAAGGATATGCCAGTTCCTCTGCTGCTTCTTTTAAGAACCTAGGAGAAATCCCATCTGGACCCTCACTGGTATTATTTTTAAATTTTTTTAACACAGAATACACCTCATTGGCAGAAAACTTAATAGTATTAGGTGTGTCAATTACAGGGTGGTCCTTACTGATTTTAGGAGAAAAAAACTGAACAGAAGTATTGGTTAAAAGCATTAACAACTGTGTCATTATTTATGGTTGATCCATTTATTACGAAAGGCCCTAGACTCCCACCTATTGATGTACTTCCTGAGTTCAAGTATGAGTAAAGTAACTTATGATCTTTGCTATGAGCAATTTTGAATTCAGCATTGTATCTTGATGTTCTTATCATACTCTTTAGTTTTTTTTGTTCCTGAATATATTTTTATTTATTAATATTTAATGAAGTAAGATTGCCTTTTTTGTAAGCTTTCGTTTTCTTTTTTATTTGCTATTGAATTCTTGGAATTAACCATCTCAGAGTTGTACCCTTTTTATTATATTTAGCTTGCAAAGGGACAAGATCATTCACTATGTTAATTAGTTCATTTTTAAAACAATCCCATGCCCATTCCATAGTGAGCTGGCCGATACAGTCATCCCAACTGATTGGGATAATTTATATTTAATAAGACTAGAATTGGCTTTATTGTAATTCCTAACTTTACATGTGCCTTTTATGGCTGATGATTTTAAAATTAGTGTGCCTGTAACTATATAATGATCACTATTCTCAAGTGGGCAGTTTACTTGGATATTAGATACTTCATTTCCAATGTTAGTTAATACAAGACCTAAGATATTAGTTTCTCTCATTGGTTCTAGGACCATTTGGTCAAGTCCTTGTTTAGCAATCATGTCAGTAAACATATGCTCCAAGACACTTTTAGCAGTACGGAGATTCCAGTTGATACCTGGGAGATTAAAATCCCCAAAAATGATAGCATCACCTATATTTGATGCTTGAATGATCTCTTCCGTTAGGACATTATTATATTGTAGATCAGAATTAGGAGGTCTATAACAGTTGCCAATGATTATCGGGGATCTTCCAGGTTGTTCAAGTGACACCCATAATGTCTCCGGGTTATTTTCCGGACACTCAGATGTCCAGAATAACTGAAGTTATTGAGTCATTGACATACACACACATACTCCCCCACCCATCCTGTCGATACCATTTCTTGAATACAGTTTATACCCTCTGATGTCCCTAAACCAGCTAGAGCTATCATCCCACCATGTCTTACTTATAAGTACTATGTGTATACTTCGAGATGTTTAATCATCGAATCTCCTATGACATATATGTGATGCTTTCTGGTGGGCTTCATGTGAGATGCTTCATATTGAGGTTCTGTGGGTTTGGATGTTGCCTCTGGTCTCCCATTACCTTCCTCACAGTTACTTGTATTCTCAGTATCTTCAATTATCATATCAGTTTCCTGATTATTAGCTAGAGAACCACTAGGGGTAGTATATGATGTTTGAGGGATAGTGTTAATACATTGTACATTAGTTTCAACTGTGATAGCATTTTTTAATTAGAATCTCCTGGGGATGTATCGCTTACTAAAGAGCAGCTTTTAAGAAATGTTGGCAGTTCAGCCACCTTTGGCTTGTTTGAGAGGGCTGAAAAGCGATTGGAACAATTGATTTCAAAATTTATGGCTCTTCGGACCCTTTTTGCTTTTCTCCTGGCATTACTACTGCCCAATTTTCATCACTGTCAATCTGTTCTAAATGAGCTGCTTCCCTATCCCTTTTCTTTTGGGACATTGTGCCTGCAACAGTGTGTAAGGTGTTTCTGGTCGCACCTACCCCAAATGAGTCACCTTGCCTGAAATTGCGGTAGGGAGTGATATGGTGTTCACTTGACCACACTTCTTTAATTTCTGTTGAATATCATTTTGACTTTCAATGATAGTATTTCATTTAGTTCTGAGTGTACCAAGATCGGTCTCCAGTATCTTGGTATGGGAACACTTATCACAAACAAACTCACTGCAAAACTCCTCCCTATCAGTCACTAAATAGACGACACATCTGGAACATTTATGCCTCCAATCATCATCTAAGGTTTTAATGATATCTACCATGTTCTTGGGGTATACTATACAATGCACAAAGGTAATAAACTACAGTAAGTGATTGCTCGGTAGTACTGATTTAGAACCTAAGGCACAAGATACTAACCTATAGCATGGTAGGCCCTGAGTCCCTGCAGTCACTGCTGACACTACAGATACATGCAGATGTGCTGTTCATATCTTAGTGCATCTTCGCATGCACTCACCTGCATGTGGTCACTCTGCTCACAGGGCTTGCTGTTATGAAGTGTCCGGACCCAAACGTAGTGTGGGTCACATGATGCTTGGCCCCGAGATTACAACTTATGTAAAAACCCTCAAAACAGCACTCTACTGCAGTAAATGATGGTATACCCCTCAACAAAGAGTACTACTGCAGTAGTCAAATATAAAAACCTCAAAATAAACTGCACTCGCTGGACAGGAAGATGTAGTTCTGTTGGGTTTGCCTAAAAACTACAGCTACCAGACTACTTCCTGACTGTTCAGCACTCATTCTACAGCATAGCACTTACAAGTAGCAGCTAGCTAAGCAAGACACCTGCTTCACCCCTGCCAGAACTGTCTCGCCACTTCTAGAGTGGTCTCACAGAATGTGGACAGGAGAATTGACAACATTCAGTAACAGAGATATGGCGTAACTGGGAGGAAAAGTAAATTCCCTTACTATGAAAATTCAACACTAGAAGTAATGGCACCAAACTAAAAAGAAGAAGGTTGCTATTATGAAAACCTTTATTTTACCATTATTTATGCATCGTAGCATGGTTTTTCTCATTCCCAAATCTCTGGAGATGCATTTTTTTAGTTTGTTTTTCCAGTTGATTTGGGGTAGCATGTTAAATCCCATAAAAAGGAATATTCTGTATCTTCCCATAAAAAGGTGGACTCAACATGATCAACCCCTTAGTGTCTACATTTTGTCATTTTATTAAATGGAATTTTGTACTGTACCTAGACACTACAGTGCAGCTCTGGTAACCATGGGTGGCACCCTGGATGGACCCCGTTATGGCATGTTGGGCATCAGCTTCATTTCCTCCTTCCTTGGCCCAACAGGCATTGCTGTTTGTCTGAACTGTAATTGATAAAATCCAAATAATGGTGGGTGGATCACTCACTTCTGCTGAACCAGGCCCCAAGTCATCTTTATGCAGTCATAATGAATAGTCCTTTTACAGATGAACCGTCATACCCTGGCATACCCTCAACTGATCACTTGACCCTACATTCCTCTTTAATGGATCCTAGAACTCCCCCTAAAATGTGGGATGTCCTTTAGTTGAGCTGCCATGGGAGACTGAGCATTAAAGCTAATGCTAAACATAAATGTTTGACAGAAAGGTATTGTCCCCAGGAGGATTGCGAACAGGACTTAGAAATGATGACTCACTTCTTGACAGAATATCCTTATGCTATGGCCTATTGGACACTCATAGCAACTTGGTGGTGGGACCCTGGCTGGTCTGTCCTTACATACAGTGACATTATCTTAGGAACTTCACCCTGAAAACACAGATAGATTTAAGACTGAGTTAAAAATGTATTTAACCTGGCCTCCCCTAATGTATAATGTATTTTATCTTCTTGTTTTAATGTTATATTTTTATTTGATTTTATGTGCAGTACCTTGGTTTTTGAAAGGCGCTATAAAAATAAAGTTTGATTTGATTTGATATGATGGTAGTATTTTAAGACTTGCGTTAACCACTTCTAAATATTACTTATGGCACTCTTGCTGTGTTTATTTGTTGCAGCAGACTGATTTACCCCCAGTAGCCTTACTTCGGCTAGTAGAAACTGATCTGAGTGCCTTATATTGGAGAGATAGCAGGAGAACTCGGCCCCTTGTCCTTGCTAATAGATGGCCGAATGTTGACGCTTACTTACTACAAAATTGCTATGTATGTGTAATGCTCTCACTCCTTTTTTCCCAGTTCCCCTTTCTATCTGGTGTATTATTTGTACATATTTTCTATTTTCCTTGCCTGCTTTATTAGCTGCTGTTACCTCACACTCCCAATTTTTTTAAGCCTTTTACACCATTGTTATGTTATTACTAGGGTTAGGAAGACTATTCCGTGGGAGATCTGGACCCTCAAATTGAACCCCCAATCCACAGACCCAGGCAAATATGGACTTTGCCACAGAAGTCCTGTTCCGGGTCCATGGAAGTGCCATTTGTGCCATTTTGTGCATTGTTGCTAAGAGGATGCCATCGGCAGGCTCGCTCCATGTACAAGCGGCCAGCAGCATCCAATCAGGCAACAAGATGATCACATGAGGCACTCATGGTATATAACCATGCTGAGTGCGCAACTTGACCCAGATGAGAGTAGGACAGTTGGAGGAGCATCTCGCTCACTCACTGCAGCAGAGTCACCAGAAGAAGTTGCCAAAAAGAAAAATACACAAATATATTAAAAAATATACATTTTTGGAGGGGAGGGAAGAGAAACTGAGAGAGAGAAATGAGACTTACTGGGGCAAGAGGGGAGAAACTGATCATCTGGAGAGGGTGATGGGTAAGGACTGGAGAAAGGAGGAATCCAGAGAGACTGGGGAGATAGTGGTGGCCTGGGTGGCTGCCGGGGGACACAAAAGGCAGGCAGTGTGACAGTGTGACTGTGTACATGAGCAAGGGCAGGCTGCCAAAATCTTTGACTTGTGCCAATTTAGAAGATCCAGAGGAGAGAGGGAGAGACTACTGGGGGCCCAAGAGAAATTTTACAGTTACAGAAAATCCCAAATATTTTTTTTCCTGGCTTCAGTGTGGTTGTGTGTACAGAGCAAGGGCAGCAGGCTGGCAAAATAAATTTTTGACTTGTGCCATCCAGAGAAGAGAGAGAGAAAGAGTTTGTGGGGGGGGGGCATGAGAAATGTGACAGTCCCAGGAATCTCAAATAATTTTTTTCCTGGCTTTTCAGTGTGGCTATGTGTACAGGACAAGGGCAACAGGCTGGCAAAATAAACTTTTGACTTGTGCCATCCAATCATGAATCACTATCACTTGTTAACATTCATTCATGATTTCATCCAGAGGGGAGAGAGAAATACTGCAGGGGGGCCCACAAGAAATTTAACAGTCCCAGAAATCCCAAATACATTTTTTTCCTGGCTTCAGTGTGGCTGTGTGTACAAGGCAAGGGCAGCAGGCTGGCAAAATAAATCTTTGACCTGTGCCATCCATACATGAATCACAATCACTTGTTAACTTTCATTCATGACTTTATGTATTAAAAAAAATACTGTTCAGACAAACAATGTACAACTTGATGCACCTGTGCTGCTGGCTGTGGGTGGCCCAGGGGATAATCTGACTTTGTGAATCATAGCAGGCTGTTTACACTACAACACAAGTAAAGTACAAGTACTGTACACACAAGTATCATCATCATCATCATCACTCATTCCCCATTGTTCCTCCTTATTATCATTAATTTTATAGTAGATCACGTTACATTACATATAAGCATTAACCAGCCCCCAGTGTGGGACTGTGCTGCGTGTGGCTATGCACCAGATGTGTCTGCATCTCCAATTCAGATTCTGAGGCACACAGTTGCTGAATTTGGTCACTTAACAGTAACTAACTGTACTGTAGGAATCAATCAGGTAATCCTGGAAGAAAATGGTGGTGGACTGCTGTGCTGTCAGTGAGCTGTATACCGTCATAAGTCATGACAGTAAATTTGTCCCTGGCCTGTGGGTGGGAGTCATCAGAAGGACACCTCATTGGTTAGAGGGATCTCTTTTTACAGGTTAGAATATTAAGAAAAAATGGATCAAAGTGTTGATGAGGCACATTCTATTTCTCAGGTGGGCAGTGGCACTGCAAATGACAGCAATCAGCCTGAAAAGGGAAAACAAAATCAAACCCAAAAAGTATTTTTATCACATCTAAGGTTTCATCATCCAAGCAAATGTTTGAATCCCAAAAAGATGAATGTCTTGGAACATCATCAGTCCCAAGCAAATAAAAAAGTTACGTAGTTAAAAAAAAAAACAAAGGCTTGGTGGGTACCACCTGCAGAGGCACCCAGTGGTATGGAACAATTGCATACTATGCTACTGCCAGTCCCTCACCCTCATCCGATTCTTCTGAGGTTGAACCTGATGAGGGTAATAATAAAGATGAAGAGAATAATCAGGCAGCACAAGGTTTACTAGAGGGGATGGAAATTGCAGATGAGGAAGAAAGAGACAGAAATGTTTTGTTTGTAGAGGGGGGCAGTGAGAATACACCATAAGAGGAACAGACCCAAGAAAAATCCGGGGAGGGGAGGGGGAAACCTGCAAAAAGGTGACTGAGGTGCTGTGCCTTCCTGGGAAAAAAACTAAAAAAATCTATTTTTTTGGTCATACTTCTCCATTAGTGCTTCCAATGAGTTGATAGCAACATGCACTATTTGTAAATGGTCAATCAGTAGGGGTAAACAAAAAGGGGCTTTGGGAACTTCAGCACTGAAAAGGCACCTAGAGAGATGTCGTAACATTGCTGAGAACTCCAGCTGTGAGCTTTGAAGAGAAAGTGACAGTGACAGCTCACTATACTCAGGGGTACTCCTATAGATGAAAGCAGTGGAAGCCCCTGCAGCACTACTGAAACACCTCCACCACTTCCTCCCATTCAAAAGACTTCTCCTACTGTTACTGAAAGTGACCATGTGTTCAAAATCCCTCCTCCTTCAAGGAGACAGCTTACCATCTCAGAAACATATGGGCATAAAGTCAAATATGCTACGACTCACCCTGTTGCTGTTATAATAAGAAAAAAAAATTCAGAAATGATAGCTGTTGATTTGCTACCATATAATGCGGTTGAACATATAGGATTCAGGTGACTGCTCTAGTACCTCAAACCTCAATATAGTATACCATCGTGGAAGTACTTCTTGACAATAGGGATTACAGATCTTTACAATGTTGTATGTAAAAAAATTAAGACGTATGGTGCATTTCACAACAGATATCTGGACAAGCTGTCAACCTGAACCCTTCATGTCTGTCATGACACATTGGGCATGTTTTGATAATTTACATGGGACTCAGGACAGAAATGCATCGCAGTTTGCTGTTCTAAGAATGTTTTATTTTCCATCCGAACATACCTCTTGCAACATCAATGAAGAGCTCCAAAAACCAATACAGCAATGGTTCACTTCACAGGGACTGTCAGTTGGCTTTATAGTTCTAGATAATGGATCCAACATAAGGAAAGCCTTGGAGAAGTGGGGCTTTGTTCACATCTGCTGCTTTGCTCATTGCTTAAATTTAATAGTTCATGGTTTTCTCAATGATGACAGGGAGATTAAGGCTCTCCTTAGCACTGCTAAAAGAATTTGCACTCATTTCAGTCACTCAAGCAATGCCCGTCACTTGTTTGAAAAAATACAGCAGGAGCATAGTTTACCTTTGCACAGACCCAAGACATTTCTGCTCAATGGAATTCAACCTTTTATATGTTCCAAAGGCTGCCGGAACAAAAGAAAGCTGTCAGGTAATACACCTTGGAAAATAAAATTGGTGGTGCAGACATCTGTATTACTCCACCATGGTGGGCCATGATAGAGTTTCTAATTTTTCTGCTCCAGGCTTTTGAGGAAATCACCAGGGAGGTTAGTGCCAACACAGCAACTCTCAGCCAGGTGATACCCCTAATGAAAATTTAAAAATTTGATTGAATCTGATTAGGGAAAAGTTAGAGAAGCAAGACAGTTCCATGATCACAGAGGCTGCCAGTGGTGCTGCTGACAAATGCAGGTTGTCCCCCAGAATACAACAAGATCTAACGAAACGTATGATCAAAAAAGTTGAAGAAGATGACAAACTATGTAAAATGCTTCATTCTGAGTACTACATTAAAGCAACAGTCTTGGACCCATGATACAAATTGAAGCAACTATTGAGTGATGATGATGACACTTGTTTCAAGATAAACAAACAAGAAATAATTGACGAGGTGCATGCTGTCATGGAACAGAATACAACAGCAGCACTACATTCAGAATCTTCTTCATGACACAACACAGCATCAGGTGGACCATCCTCTGCTGTTGCGGCATTTTCTCCCTCTTCCTCCTCAGCCACTGTAGCTGAGGCATCTTCTTCATCACCAGCCAAACACAGCATTGTCCCACAGTCACTTGGTTCAGCTTCATGTCTCTGGAGTCACTTAGAAGATGTAATTATAGCATCTTCTTCATCTGCCTCTTGTAGCACAGCCTCAGCACAGACCATTGTTGAAATGTACCTGGCAGAGCCCAATCTCAGCTGGAATGCTGATCCTTTACAATACTGGAACTCCAAACAAAATATGTGGCCTGCTTTAGTAAACATTGCAGTGAAGTACATGATTTGCCTCCAACTAGCGTCTGTTCAGAACAATTGTTTAGTTCAGCTGGTAATATCATTACTGACACACAATCCTGTTTGACACCAGAAAATGCTGAGTGTCTCACATTTCTCAAAGTCAACATTCCTCACTTTAATTTCAGATATGATACCTAAATAAAACATACACTGACTGCTCTGAGCAGGCTCTATCCTCAAAACACTTTTAAGAATTTGGACCTGTGGTGAAAATCTTTTGTGAATAGGGTCTACTATATGAGGTAACAATTAATTGCAACAAGTCAGGGCAGGACAGACCAGGCCAGGCCACTGTTACTTGAATGATCACATGAGCAGCACAGAATAGAAACAAAAATAATAACAGTGGGTTCAGTGTCCAAATACATCAAGCAACTGCATTTCATGTCACAAACTTACTTGGTGGTACCTGGCACCACTATCTGATCTGGAAGGTAGGGTACTGCTGTCTACTACTACTACTATTACTTTTTGTCCACATGAGTCACAACTAGTACTTATTACTTTTTGTCCTTACTCCAGTCCTTACTGCTATTACTTGTCACTTTTTCGCCCTCAGCAACTGATCCTGACTGTACTGTTTTAATTTTTGTACAGTGCATGGCTTAGCAGATGTCTGAAACCCAGAAACTGAATACTCTTTGTATATTTCTCATGTCCCCCATATTTGGCTGTGAATACTTCACAGAAAAAAATTGTACTAAATTGAAAATTCATATAATTTCTTTATCGTTTGTGTGTGCGTGGTACGCTAGCCTGGTTGCATCTCACTTACAGTAACTGGGCTGAGATAATTATATTACTATATTTTATTTTTGATACTTAAATTACTTGGCAGTGTCTGGCAGCAACTGTGAAACTAGGAAGGATATAACTGTGTTGTGTGTCATCAGGTCTCCAGGTGGCAGTGGTAAACATTTTTATGACTGTACTGCACTTGACTGATGCGATATGTGACTGGCTGCCTGTCTCGGTGGTGGTGATCACTATGTCTTTTGTTTTTCTCCTTCAAGGATTCAGCGTGTTGATCAGATTCAATAGAAGTAGTCACAGTACTAGAAAACATTACTACCTCTTGGACCAGGTAGTCTACCGTATACCACAGCATACCGGGGCAGGCAAAGCAGTTGCATCATTCACATGGGTAGGGTGGGTGGGCTCTCGTAGTGCTGCTCATTTGATCATTGATATCCATTTCTTTGGCCTGTTCAGTTCTGACTGGAACATCAATCAAAATAATAGCCACAGAGGACCACTAATAAAAAAAAAAAAAATCTTAGCTGCCTGTCCATAATACAGTGGAGTCTAACCAGCTCTAGTTTATTCTCAGGTAAGCTACAGCCTTTACTGCTCCCTCCTGAGAGCAGAGACAGGGACAGCACACAATTAATTTCTTTCAAACAGGACCCTGAATGGAGACTTAGGCAAACTTATCAGACAGCACAACAGCAGTGAGCAGTACTCTGGCACAGATTAAATGGGTCAATGTCATTGTGATGTAGGAGTTAATTATAGGGAAATGGTGGAGTTAGGAGGCTTGTAATGGTTGCAGAATGGTGAATCAGGGGAGTACTAGTTTGTTTGGTATGTAGTATGTAGATGCATTGTGCTACACAAGCAATACCCAACAGGGTAGATGGTATTGGGCAATACTGGACCACCCAGTGGCTTAATGAGGCCCGATGCCACAGGCAGAGGGCCTTATAGCCTCTGGAAGCTCCGGTATTGCCCATACCTCTCACCCTGGAGGGTATTATTGTGCTTAGAAAATGGGCTACATGAGTCCTTTTTTCTAGGACTACAAAAAAAAAAAAACTAAAGTAATGCTATAAAAAATGACTAAAAGTAATTTCATTTCATTTTTCATTTTTTATTTTTACCCTTGTGAGCCTAATGAGCAAACTGCCCATTTTCACAGGTGACAAGCATTACTCATTAAACGTAGTATGAAAGAACATGATTAACATTAACAATACATATACAAGACATCTTATTCAATACAAAATCAGAAAAACAATCATCAATTAAAAAAAACAGTTAACAAATACATTTGAGAACTATGAAAAACATAAAAAGTTTATGTTTAAAGTGTCCAATAGTTTTGAAATGAAATAAATCAGTGGGGAGAGAATTAAGACTTTTAGGAGCCCTATACAGGAGAGATCTCTGACCAATGGACCTATGAAAAAATGATGTCTGAAAAGAGTGAACATCTTGAGAAAGAGTGCCACTACCATTAACAAACCTTGGAAAAAGTTGAGAAATAGAAAGAGGAAGGAGACCTACCATAATTTTAAATAGCAACATGCAATATTTAAACTCAATCCGATGGTCAAGTTATAAACAGTTAGAATCCTGAAGAAGAGAACAGTGATGAGTACAGTATGGCTGGAACCTGGAGCATAAACCTGAGAATTGAATTATATGTAACCCTGAATGAGTGTTGGATGTTTTTACAAGTAGATGAGTAAACTAGTAAATCATAATCCAATTTACTAAATAAAAAGCTATGAGCTAGCAAAGTCCTAGATTTTTTAGTGAGTCAAGCTTTAGCATGGTATAAAGCACTGAGATGCTGGTGAATGGCCTTCCTAATATAAGCAACATGATTCAGGAAAGATAATTTTGAGTCTAAAACTAGCCCCAAGTATTTAAAACAATCAACATGCATGATAGAGGTACCTTTTAAGTCAACAAGAGGAATAAGAGCCTGAATGCTAGGTTTATTGGAAAAGACCATAAGTTTGGTCTTTTGAACATTCAATACCATATGATTACAATAAAGCCAGTCTTGAAAAAACTTGAAATCAATCTGGACTTTTGCAATAGCATCATTTTGTTTAGGGGAAGAACTAAATAACACAGCATCATCTGCATACATGATGATTGAGGTCTGGGTACAAATACTGGGAGCAGTGTTCATGTATAATGAAAAGATCAATGGTCCCAGTATTGAACCCTGAGGGACTCCGCAGATAATGGGGGTAGATCGAGAAAGAAAACCATTAAAGGACGTGGCATGGGAACGATTACTAAGGTAATTAGAAAACCATATAACTACTTCAGGAGAGAATGCAGGCTTGACAAAATATTTGGTAACAAACAATGCTCAGCAAGGTCGAAGGCCTTGGTGAGGTTCACAAATACTA